>KN886055.1:36145-61028 GCA_000934455.1 Apostichopus parvimensis
TCTGAAGAGAGATTGGCAGTATATCTTATTTGGATTCCAATAACCTAAGTTACCTACTGTAAACACACAAAAACTAGCCTAGGGCCTAGTCCAATTGTTAGGCCATAATGGTATTAACACTCATGAACACATCCTGCTATCCTAACATGCTATTGCTAACTTGATAGTACAGATGTACCTGCATAATTTTTTTTTTAATTTAATGCAAACCACTGACCGCTTTTTAAACTGTTGTTCACATTGCTTTCATAACACACTGTTGCTTCCCAAATCCATAACAGTATCCTCTATGTCAAAAAGTAGGCTACGATAATATCAGCAGCCTAACCTGTTCATTACAACGTAAGGCCCTGATGTTAGGCTTACACACAACAACACATATTGGCAATGTTATACTTAGCAGTAATAACTTAGGCTAGTAGTAGTAATACTATCATTGCTAGTCTAGGCCTAGCTTTATAGTATTAGTTTGGCTATACCTGGCAGATTTCTTTTTCAGTTGACACATGTGTGGAGTAAATTCGTAGTGATTCTCTTTCACCAAGGCCAGCTCAATTGCAATTTTTTCTTCACTTTTTGAAATCATCATTTCTCTTTATTCTGACAGTTTAGAAACATTTTGCATTCTGCTATGCGATTGATGCAAGATTCCACAATTCACTTTGTACATACAAATGTACAGGGTAATTGCTGGTTGTGTACACCAGGGTTGCCAGTTTGTCTATGATGCAAATCAGGTGAAAAAATGCTAACTACAAATTTGCTGTTATGTTATACAAATTGTGGTCTCTAGTCCCTTAGATGTCTAGTCTCTTAGATGAACATTAGGAAGTGAACCTTTGGTGAAAAATTCCAATGTTTGTACCAACGCACACCCCAATATGCAACATTGAGTCAGACTGAACAACATGTAATGGTTGAAATCAATGTTAACCATTTTCAGCTATTACTCTTGAAGTAGTAGGCCATTAAAAAAACCCACAATGCTGATTGGATTGACCTTTCGTTTTCCCAATGAATTTTCCCGACGAAATTTGCGATATGTCAAAATTGTCTTCTTGTTTTTGCATTTTAAATTGCCAAACTGGCGTACACTGACAAGTTAACAGTGGTTGTGTGAAGTTTTTCCAGTCATTCTTTACAGTGATCCATGGAGATCTATAAGACAGAACCATAGGATGTGAATCACATTGTGTAAAAATGACTGGTTAAAGGAGTTTAAGGCCTTGGCCTATAAACTCTGTCTTGAATGTGACTCGACTGTACCAAATGTTGGTTTGGTATGTTTGAAAGAAATGTTTCAATATTTATTAATAAAATAATAGAAAATGTTACAAGGAGAGAGGGTAAACCCAGAGATTTACTTGGTGAAAGAAAAATTGGAGACGTGACATATATCTGATGCATGTTACATTCCTTATTGACGGTGACCAAATTAATTTTCATTCCCATGATGGTCGTGTTTCCTATGTGAACTCTTGTTAAAAACTTTTAGAAAGACTTTCAGGGTTGCAAAACAAACAAACATACAGCACAAAGCCTATGTCTGCAAAAGGTAATTTGCATATAAGAACTGGGTCTGCATTGTCATGCACTATTCAAGGGTAATTTTCTAGTTTAAAGGTACCATCTTCCCAAGAAGAATACTGAGATATATAACATTCTGTAGGAATTCGCTTTGATGTCGTTGCTTGAGTGAATTTAGTAGGAAGCCATTTGAGAAATGCTAAATGGGTTTATACTTTCCTGTTCATCCCAGAACAAACATACAACCCATTTCCTATGACTTTGCATATAAGAACTGGGGCACTATTCAAGTGCAATTTCTGGTTTAAAGGTGCCATCTTCCCAAGAAGAATACCTGAGATATAACATTCTGTAGGAATTCGCATTGATGTCATTGCTTGAGTGAATTTAGTAGGAATTCATTTGAGAGATGCTAAATGGGTTTTTACTTTCCTGTTCATCCAAATTTCTACCATTCCCCCCCTCTTGTATTTTTTTTAACAGCTGACATTCCATAACTATTGAAAAAGTATAGCATTCCTTGCAAAAACAATAGAACTTTCCTTTTTTGTTATTCAGGAGTTTGTACTTATAGAACTATATTCTCAATAGTGATGCTTTTCTTGAATATTGTTTGACTCCAAAGTAGAATGTTTTATTAATTATTAATTATGAAGTCTTGATTATGAAGTAATTTGGTGCTTTCAGATATGAAAAAAAATAGGATTAATTGGGTATGCTATCATACATAATATCTCAAATTTGAAAACTTCTACCTAGCTAATATATTTACTTATTACTGCATATATATTACAGTAAAGGTCAAAATTATCTTCCTTTGTTTTACCAAAGCAAGACCGTAACTACCAATCGGTGCTTCCGTAAGTTTCCAACCAGGTAGGAAACAGCAGTTAAGACCTGTAATTACATCATTTCTTCCTTCTTGAAGTTTAAACAAAACGTTATAGTTTTGTACTGTCGACCATAGGGACCAAAGTTAATAGATTGTTTCAATGACGTGATGATGACATCACACTGAAAAGCGATCTTTTTTTGGGTATTCTCAACCTGGCAAGGAAGAGCGAAATGGTGAATTATTACAGAGATCACTACTTCCTACATGTAATTGTACTTTTGACAAACTTTTTGAGCAGTTTTAGCTCATTTATAAATCTCATTAATATAATGGAAATGCAAACAAAATTTGAAAAGAGAAATTCTTGAGTTGGGATTCAAACCAGTGATCTTAGGTTTGGTCCCTATATAGCCATTTCTTTGTTGGAGGTATCAGTCATATGCCACAGTACCTTACATACCATGTAACCATGTAATCACACCACCTTTTCATTTGAAACAGACCAGATTTGCAACAGGGAAGAGATTTCTAGAGAAATCTGGCTTTTGGCTTTCTAGAACAAAAAACATTTCATTTCCTCTTTTCAAACAACACAAAAGGTTATCGGGTGAGAAGTCTGGCTATTAATAGAAAGTTTGTTTAAAATACAAACACGAGTCATTTTGCTGTTTGTTTTGTTTAAATCGATAAAAAGGTAAAATCTCATATTTATGTTTATTATATTTTCGTATGGTTATGTGTTATCTTACAGAGGCTACATTATTTAACAGTGTTTTTCCATAAAACCTTGCTTCAACATTTATTCTTTATTTGAGAGTATGCTATCCTGCTTAACTTAAAGGTGTATAATATTTAGCTTTCCCTTTGTTTTTGTTTTTTGTACCCAGATTCAATTAATCATGGGTGACTTTTCTTGAGAAAAATATCCTGCCTAAATGTTGCAGTGAAGTGTAAAGTTACACACGGTGTAAAAGTCTTGTTAACCTACCTTGGTTTCAAATTGTCCATATTTAAGAGCAACTGAAATGTATTTTGTGAAAAATGAGAAGACTAAGAAAGCGTAGAGGAATAATTTAAATAAAACATTAAACAATTAAATGATAAAAATGAGTATAGACTTAAATCTTTAATGAATAAGAAGGTAATAATTCACCAAAATTATCACCAAACTTTACTACTTTAATTTATTCACCCTCTTTTATTTATGCTAAAATATGATTCAAAGAATGTGTAAAAATGATAAGAAATATCATGATAATTTATTTTTCAAAATTGGACTTAATTACTTGGGACTATCAGAAGACTGTAGTCCTAGTTTCAACCTCGATGTGCATAAGCTAGGTAAAAGCACATCCTTCTGATGCGATGTCAATGTTCGCTGATTTACACATTACATAATAAGGTATTTTGCCCTAATCCCAAGGCCAATTTGGGTCATGTTTCTGAAAATACAAACTTCTATACAAGATAGTCTAGTACAGGGGTTCTCAACAGGCTACCTGCCTCTTAAACAAGATTTCATTTTGACCCACCAAAACTGATCCATCGACCAACCTGTTCTAATCAGGTAGGCAGGCCTTTTACAGCCTTAAGCTTTGAGCAACCTACCTGCCTACCATACAAATCACTCAATGTAGGTGTAGTAAGATATTGGTTCTCCCAGGGCCTTGTCAAAATGTCAAGCACTAAATTTAGAACCCTTCCATCTTATTAACACTTGCATAAACCCAGAAGCATCCATTAGAATTCATTCAGATACATATATCTTCAAAGACAACAGGCTTGTTTTGATCCTTAAATTTATATAAACGGTGAGCTCCATTTGTGGTATTTAGAGTACACACCTATTGATGTAACCTAGTGTGAAAAGGGAGCAGGGTTGATGTTTTTGGTTCCAGCTGTGTTAAGCCATTTGAGTGATGGTGCTAAAAATGTATCATTCTACGTTTACAAGCGATGGACGTCAAGCTGGATAAGTAAAGTTAATTTTAAACTGGTGTCTCTGATCTGTGAACTGTTTAGTCGGCAATGCTTCCAATGTATTCGTGGTTTATTTATTAAGCTGTCTTTTTCTATGCAAATGTATCCACCATCTTTATTCCACCGCGCACTGTATTCTCGTGCAAAATTTTTTTCCACAGGTATGCTTTATATTAATATGCAAATGTCTCCACAGAATATAAAACATTCTAAATTTAAGAGAGAAGAGTAATTTTTTCATCTGTACATATGAATTGTAAATGTCAGAATAGATGGTTTTGTGAGTGTCAACAGCAAACAACAAAATTTCTTTGCTTTTCTTTCTTCTCTTGTTTAATGATACACTCTCATTGCAAGTATATATTAAAGTCTCAATGTGTTGTTTTTAACTATTTTACTTTGACTTTCCAGCTTATGCAAGGAATAAACAGGTGTTTCCTCCGTGAAATTGGGTAAAAAAAGTGGACGATACGAGTATACGTAGGTTACATTTGTGTAATAAACATGCTGATATGGGCCGTAGCAGTGATTTTACGGTAAAACGTTCGCGCCATAAGGGCAACAGAAAATAAATTTCTTTCTTTCGATTGCGACAGCTTTTCTCCATCAAACCCACCTGGTCAGAGTGCATTTAGAATAAGAAACATCGAATCTGCTTCTGAAGTTTGTTTTCCGAAATTCATCAGCAAACACACATTGAGACTTTAATACGACCAATTTACTACTCAGGAAGGCATTGCAACTGTTCATACCTTAAAATTACTCTCCATTTTGAAGACCTGCTTACTGCAAAAAACCTTTGCAATATAAATCAGAAATATCAGGTTAACCAGAGAGGTTCTGAAATGTGTTTGAAAGTAAAACTTAGCTACAAAGATAATTTTGATCAGAACAAGGTACACATTGGAAAACTATGTAGCATGCACTATCTGCATGTTTCCTAAGTTTCCACAGGTGTTAACTAATGCACTGTGATTTTATAGTGCCTACTGTGTCTCGGCCAACATATGCCACCTCCCCCTTCCCCAAGTCTTGTTAAAGATATCCTGGATCCACCACTGAATATTACTAATTAATTGAATAATTAATTGAATAATTAATCGAATAATTAATTAATTGTGATCCAATGGTGCCTGGGGAGACAAATGCAAAGTATAACAACAAAGATTACTGCTTTTAAACAGTAAGTTTGATTTTCAGTGCCATTAATAGGAGATTTGGATGAAACCAATCCCCCTAAAATTGTAAATATTGCACATCTCTCTGATAACATGGTGTGGCGACTAAAACTGAGCATAGACAAAGGGGATTTGTGTTAATGTAATATTACGCCTCACAGAAGAACCAAATTAAACTACACACCCCTGTTTATTAATAAAATAAAAAAACCCATAAAAACTCATTTTCTCACAGATACCTTGACTTTTTAATACACAGTTAAAACAGTCAAACTCTCAAACGTTGTCCCTGACGATACAATCCCTGGCTCTTATTGTGTTGTCTGCAGTCTCATGTATTATATCTCTAATGCCTGTAGCACACTGACAGACCGATCGATACCTAACTCAACACGACTCGACCGTCGTTACATGGAAGATCGTGGATAGCCGGGCAACGAAGGATCAAGATCTTGACAGCTCCCTTGGCTTCAGTCTGGAAAACTGAATATGCAGCGTTTCTCTTGACTGGCAGTCGGGAGAGTTCGGTGTTTCCACCGAAACTTCCCGATCTTAACAAATGTGACCAATTTAAGGAATTTTGTACGTGATCGAAATGAGATCCGGTCATCAACAGCAAAACAGTATATCGTGTGCAATCATCAATCAGTCATTGTGCAGGGGAGGTCGAGTCGAGTCTCTCTGATTCCAAACTTGGTTTGTGATTGTTAAAGATGTTTTAAAAGTCACTTAAAAATCTTCCTCTGGTTAATTGCTGACGTGTTCCCTTGCACCATCCACTGGTCAGTCAGTCGGTCAGTCCTGTTCTGCTATCTCACCCTCTGGACTTGTTCAAGTATAAATTTCTTCTTGATTATTTCTTTTTTTCATCTTCTTCCCTCTCTTCCTTTTTCTCTTGTTCTTAATTTCCCTGATGAAAAAATAATCAGACATTTCTTTAATTGTACATTCTCCAAATAAAGTTTAAATATTGTTGAATTTTTGATTAAAATTACTGTCACATTTTGAAGAATTTATTCAAGTTCCTTATGAAGTAGTGTTCACAATTTCATCACAATTCACCGATCATTCAAGGATCGGGAAACGAGTGAACTACTTCAGGACTTCCTTCTAACCGCACTTCAGACGTTTTCACAGTGATGTAGTATTAGCACACAGTGAGAAGTACTCGAGTGTGTTTCAGTAATCCTCATTCAGCACTCGCACTCTGATGTTAAAGTGGTTGTACTTGTACTCTATTTAAAGTACTTGGTACTCAGGACGAAAGAATTGAGCAATTCATGTTACAACAGGAAAAGTCTAGAAGATATACACGTGAGAGATTACGTGAACGTGAGAGTATATAAAAGAGACTCCAAAGTGAAAGCAATAAGAAGTATTGATTGATGCTACCAAACTTCAGTGAATACTGTCTAGCTCAAGTTATGTCACAGTGAAAACTGGTGAACACAAACAAATATTCATAAAATTATGTCCTGAAGAACTTGTTGCAATTTTTGTTCAACTTGATGACCATTTTAACATACCTAGCAATGTTTGTGTAACTTTAGGAGTCAGTTTAATTGTTATGTTTATACACTCTTTAACAAAAATTTTACAACGGACAAAGATACTGGAACCAGATATTTAGACATTTAATTAATGTATGGAATCAAACCAGACAACAAACTTAGGTTAGTTTCACTTGCTTTAATGTTTGCAATCTTTTACACAGGCATGCCCTCTAGTCATATAATATTGACACACAATAACAAAAATTTCTAAACACAAATTCCGCCCCATTTTTACAAGTGTTTATAAATTACGTTTCCATATCTCTGTCATGTTTTTGTTGAGTTTTCAGTCTTCCACACTATCAAATTCTTGGCTTCAGTCATCTACCAAATTAAAATCTTATGATGTATATTATCGTAAGTACTATTGGTTTGCAGTTTTTGCAATTGATTTCTCTTCTGCTTGCTAGGTACACCCAAAAGAGTAGACAATATCCTACATACTGAATGTGATTGGTACACGGAACACCGTGTTTTATAGAGCAAGAGCAACGGAACTGTTGCAAACGGTTCAAAAGAGGACTGGGGTATATATGATTAATGGACTCACTGATTTAGTGCTGCGTTGATCGAATTCTGAACGACAGAGGCGATAAAGACTGGAGTCTTGAAGGTGGCTTTCATCTTTTCTAACGAACTGACCAGCTGGGACAGGTTAGGAGTCTAATAGGTGTGAAGAAAAACAATGAAGAAGAAAGAATTGACAGATCAAAAGACTACAAAAGATCCAGGACGGTTAAGTTATAATTGATATTGTTTAATGATAATCAGAAGGGAAAAATACTAAAACAAAAGCAAAACAACAAAAAAGATGTTTTATTCTAAATGATCAGTACAGAGATGAACAGATGGTCATTGGTAACAGGTTAGCTAAAGCTTTTTGTACACATACAGCACAGATATTAACGAGGTGATGTCTAGATCGAAATATTTTTTTAACAAGGAATTTTTAATTAGTTCACCAATTTACCACCCAAATCTCCTTTATACCTCGCCATGACAACATTCATGACAATGCACCTCTACACTGGGCTGCTCTTTGAATAAAGGTTCATGGAGTGTCTAATCAAAGGGGACCGTAGGTAAGGAGAATTACCATAGTAACCAATCAGATGAAAGATGGCCGACATTTTCTTTAGGACACATCGTATGTCATGTTCATATCATTCCTATTTTAGAGGGGAGGAGGAGGGGAGGAGGAGGAGGAGTCCATCTGCAAGGATCGACCAGTACTGGGACATTACTGGACTTGAAAGCAGTATTCATGTTAACCAAGATCCAGAAATACACAGCTTATCATTGCATTTGATTTCACTGACCTATTACATTCATTCCTCTCTATAATGGCTTTGGGTGAAACTCACATACCTCTTGCATTCAATAAAAAGATGGGTGAGAAAAATGGTTTAAGACATCGTTTGGGACCTTACCTCAGTTGACCTGTGAGCAAAAACAGAAAACTGCTGCACAGCGACCAGAATCTCTCGGACAAACTTTGGTTTGGAGCTGTTGGTATTCTCTAGGACGTTGGATAGTGCCTTGATACAGGAAGAATGAAAGAGAAGATGCAAATGAGACACTGTATGCTTAACTTCCATGGATTGAAGTAACTCATTGTAGTAATCTGTATTGTTCTCTTCTTGTTGTATTCGTAGTATCTTTATATTGCACATATTACTGGTGTACTACCCTGCTTGGGGTCAGGAGGTCAAACAGGGTCAAACATGGCGTATGTTTGAACAGGCTATTACCAAAATAAATCCCAACTTCACTTCTAAAATCAGCGGTCATCGTTATCTTTTCCATTATAACACTCATCAAATTTGTAATCCATCCTGATTTGGACATTTGCTGTAAAAGTTCATCAGCAATGGCATCATAGTCTAGAAAGCTCAACTTATTAGAAATATCCTACAGTACAGTCTCAGAGGTTTTTAACTTCAAGATTATTCTCTGAGTATGAGGAAGGCCAAATTAGATGTGTGAACATCTCAGAAGATGGAAAATAGCACTAACAGTGGCAGTTACATAGGTTGTGATCATGTGCGACCATATTTGGATTTCTAGCATATTTGCAGGCAACACAGGTAAACTTTAACACCCACTCTTTAGAACTTATTGCCTGGTTTCTCCCACATTTGTAGGCAAACAGTTTCCTTACAACTAAGCTACAGACAGTAATTTTCATAACACCAACAAAAGCAAATTGTCAATTTCAATTTCAGGAAAGTTTCTGCAGCTTTCAGTACAAGCAAAATGTTAACTTGTTGTTAATGAGCAACAGACCAGACAAAAATTAAATTCTTCCAATCTGATATACAATGATAGTTTTACCTTATTCAGCGATTTCTGTACAGTAGTTACTAGATCGGTATGTTCACTCTCAGAACCCTGAAAGAGAAGGAGAGTTTAATTTAACATCCGTGTCGGATAAAAACTGCTAAAGATGGTATTATTTCATTACATTAAAGAATGATCAAGACAGGAATGAACCTAACATCTCTTCGTGAATCTATGGAACAAGCCAGTCATATGACAATGTGATATAAGATCATGGAACATACTTCTCACCATTAATGTTTCCATGATACAAACTTCCCCTGCCCTTCCCATCCTTTTTTTTTTTTTAATTGATTTTTATATAGGGCTTTACACCAGCAATAGGTCTCAAAGCGCTTTACAGACGTTGTATTACCCCTGGTCAATGATAACCTGTCCCAGAGACAATCCCTCCAGTCGGCAGCAGTTATATACTGCGCCCAATGACAAGTTACCTCACAGGTACCCATTTAACCCCTGGGTTGAGAGAGGCAAGTGAGATAAAGCATCTTGCCCAAGGACACAATGTAATGAACTAGGCAGGAATCGAACCAGCAATCCTTGGATCACGAGTCCGACGCCTTAGCCAATTGGCCACCACGCTCTCATCCTAATGGTTCCTCATGGGTCCTGAATGATTAGCCTCAATACAGTATCATATTGAATCTAAACCAAAACACTTACCTGACAACAGGTAACTCATTTCATCTCTTAGCAACCACTTACAGCCTATCAAATTGTTAACTCCTATAAGTTGTTAACCCCTAAAAAGCTCCAAATTCAAATTTTGAAAATGCAAAGAGATTACTGACTCTTTCAAAAAAATTATAAAAAAATAAAAAAATTCACTATCGATTTCTGCTATATTATTTTGAATCAATAACCTTACATAATGATTAATTGTTAGCACAGATATATCGAGAATTTTGTAAAACTCTAAAAAGAAAAACATAAATACCTTGAATTGAGCCTTACAAATGGCTGAGAGCATCACACACGCTTGAATCTAAGAAAAATAAATATAGATATATATATACAGTGACTTACAATACCTCAAGTTTCAAGCATAAACTGGGGGGGGGGGGGGGGGGAGAGGGGGATGTAGGCTCCTATGGTTGCGACATATATGATATCAATCCTACGTAATGTTATATATGTGTGTACTGCAAGCAAACAAGAGGACACACCAAAATAGGGGTACACCAGGGGTATATGAATCACGAAAGCAAATTAATTTCAGTGTTCGAAAGACCAGCGGACACAGCTTTATAATTAAAAATTCATTTGAAAAATTTATTTTCCATGGAGAAACTGTCCTTCACACATCAACCACACATCATCCATGGAATGTATTAAACCCATCCGAGGGACAGAAGTCATCATCATCAGTGACGGTTCCAAACAGTTTTCAATATTCTTCAAGGGAACATCTTGGTAAAAATATCAATAGTTACTGAATAGACAATTCACAAAGTTACACAGTTTGCATATGTACCAGTTTCATTCTACAAGGTCACATATTAACAACTAAGATTCACATTTCACAGTCATCTTTTTATAAAGGCATATCCCCAACAACATCATTCACCAATACAATAGCTATCCTACTGAGCATGCCTGATATATATAATGCTATTAATAGCATACCTGTCTGTAGGTTAATAATCCTGTGTTAATGTACTCTGCAAACTCCTCTACTAACAGCCAGGCTACTTCCTGCAACAGAAGACAATAGATAGGGTTATTAAAGGTACCAGACAAAAGCCATTCATTGTCGATAGCAGGATAATGGGAGTGCAAGGTAGGGTCGTTGGGGTCAGTACGTTGGTTTCCTTCACAGACTCAACAAGGTTCATTTTATCATCGTGGCATAACTTGCCAAACTACGTGCATGTTTATGCATTGCGTGGGAAGTTAAAACACACATAACAGCTATCATAACAATGTTGTTTTTTTCTTATCTCACTATAACGATAGGTGTCATAACTGTTTTGCTAAACAATGACCCAGACTACCAATTAATATCATTAGCAAAGAGTGAACAGTTACACTTCATGAAAAGATGTCTTGAGGCACAAATTTAAAACATTTTTAAACATTTAAACATTTTTAAACATTTTTAAACATTTTTAAACATTAAACATTTAAAACAAATTTAAAACATTTAAAAAGGTATTATTTTGGTGAGTTGAACACACCATTCAAAAATACTGCTCCTCTCAGTCCAGGTTTGACTTCTATAAACACTGTTTTGAGAAATGACCCTTAGACACATGAGGCTCAACAATTAAAGTGGCTGGTATACTCAGTCTAATACATAGATAATTGAATCAGGTTCCTCAGCTGCAACATAGGCCTTAATGGGAAAGCTAAACACTTTTTAGACCAGAAATGACATGTTTTGTAGTGTAGTAAAAATTAGTCCAGGACAAATGCTGTTGAATGTCATCCGAGGGTGTTTGTTCTGTTGTTAACAACTTAACATGACGTTAATAGGCCATGTTTGGGTTGAGTTATTAAAACATTTACAAAACAGTGGATTAACATTCACATCTAGGCCTGTACTGAGGATCCGACTCATAAACCTTACAGGAATATTCTAGAGTATTATCATATATTTTAATGGTGAATATCAAAATCAGAACAGCTGTAGCAACATTACTATTAATCTTATTTCGTGGACTGAGACATACAGAGACTAAACGTCCGCATAACTTCATCCTTTAACTCAAGTCTCACAGGTCTTGATATTAACAAGCTTCCATTAGAGTTATTGTCTAACCATGCGCTGTACTAAACGTGTTGTCATGAAAAATTTGAGCTTACTTCTCAAAACCAGTAAAATAAAAAGAACTACAAAGTCTTTCAAGTAGCTTAATATTCTGTTCCTTGACATTTTCATTGCATTGTGAGAACAAATGAACATCACAATTACTCGATACTTGAGAAAGTAATGTGCCTGATGACATGAAGTACATACAAGCCGACCGTACAGAAAAAAAAAATTCTGCTCACCGGAACCTTCTGAATCAGATTCAGAAACAACACAGGTTGCAAGTTAGTTGATCTACGAGAATGGAAAAAAAATTAATGGTATATTTGATATAAACACAGCATAAAATGGCACTTAGAGTTTCACATGACTTGTTGTAGGAATATAACAATATGTATGTAAGTAATGTATGTATGTAATTTAAAGCTTTCAATGTAAATAGAGAGAACAATAATTAATGAAAAATGAAAAGACTTAGAGCCAAGCATATTTACATCTAATCCACTCAAAATAGTACCTCTCGTATCTGCTTCTAAATCTCATCCATCCCACTGCAAACCCCACTCCCCCCCCCCAAAAAAAAAAGAGAAAAGTACTATTCCAAGCAAGACCCTAGTCATAGTCTGTTATGGATTCATATAGCAAAAGATACCAGCATCTCTGTATGTACCCAAAATGCTGAAAATTTGGTGTCAAAAACAATTAGTCCCTGAGCTAAGGAGAAGTTCAAGTAAACACAGGTTTACTAGCTGTAACACACTGTAAGACAAATATAAAAACAATTACTTATGAAAACATTAACTTAAACATTTATAGCATGAATTACCTCTTAGTCATGAAATCTGCCAGGGCTGATGAATATAACGTTTTTATTCCATCCAAGTCAACGGGTTTCCTCTGAAAGGATAGAAGTAGAAGCACATGTTACATATTGAATATTTCTACGGCTATGCAGAAGTTAACTGCCACTGAAAAATGCTAAAGACTAAAATGACCGTCCCCCTCCCCTCTTCCCCATCCCCTCTTCCCCCTCCCCTCTTCCCCCTCCCCCTTCCCAATCCTAGATATATGCAGGAGCCACGAATGTTTGTCTCCTCATTTATCTTCCAAATCGCTTCTGATGCTCCCAACCAAATAATGAAATTCAATTTTTCAGTGTGATAAACTTTACTCCATACATTGTATCTAACTGGTCTTAACACCCCTCTTCATGAACACGGTTATTTCAAGGCTTGCTATTTCAATCACCCCCCTCCCATCTCCTCCCCTCCCCACCTGCAAGATTAGAGTTTCATTGTAGGGCTGCTAGATAAAATATACCACACATTTTGATCACATTTATACTATCAACATTAAGGTATTGTGGCCTGTTGTGTCAGGTAGAATCTGTTGCTTGCCACCAAAGCAACCTAGTCTCAAAAGACACAATTGATGGGACTTTCATATCAAACAGAGGCACACTGGTCTTTATATCTTAAGAATCACTGGAGAATTTTCCATAAAATTAGTACACATCTGCAGTTGTTGAAAAAACTGCTAGAAAAAAAAAAATGACATAAAAACAAACTGAAGATGCTTACCATTTTTTCATTATTATGACAGGCATTCATAACTTTAACCTAATGAAGAAACAAAGAGAGTGAGAGAAACCTTAAAGGACAATTTACAAACGATGAGGAAAAGTATCTACCGATAGTCTGACAAGGAAAAACATCAGAATACAACTTTAAGACTGTTGATTTTCAATGCTATATGTATGTTTCAATAGTATTACTGTATTAAATTAAAGGGCTAGACTTTAATTTAAAATTCCTTGCAACTTCTACTCTTAGGTCAAAAGCAAAATGTAACATATTGTTTTTTTAACTATGTCAGATATCACCTTATCAAACAAAATATGATATTTGAGTATTTCTAGGTAGTTGGTTTGTTCTGTCTTGCAATGGCATTCAGAGCTAAATCAGGCCCTTGGGATAGCTATTTCACTGGGGCCCCTTCTTTGAATTTTCCTTTTTTTCCTATTTTCCTTAAGTTCAATATGGATTTGAGAAGAAGTTATTCTTCATCCCACATATCCACAGGCCTCCATCTTGGCCCAGACCCTACCACTGTTGTTCCTTTGACCTCCCCCTCCCCCCTATCACTCCTGTTTATTGGATTTAGTTGTGCCTTAGTGCATTCTGATGAAGCCAAGAGATCTCAGAGGTCACATCCCTTTCATTGGTCATTGCTGATGAGTTATTCACCATTAAATCCAATATGGAAATGAGAGTGTATCACTACTCTAATGTAATACTATGACAACGTAATATGCCTAATACGTAAACAGATCAATTATAAATTGTCTTTATTACTGGCCGTGTTATATTAGACATCAACAGTTATATTGTTACACGCATGTACTATACATAATACATATACATTACAATGACCATAACAATGATACACTAGTGCTAACCTCATCTCTATTTTGATACAATGGCATTGTGGGAAACAATGTGAATATGGTGACCTTGAAATGTCAAATTGCAATAGAACAATATTCTGACCACAAAAGTTTCTCACAAAGCTACAGCATCAAGTTAGGTATTATGATATGTGGATCTGTTTTTCGAGATACAACTCCTGGTTTTTGTTTTGAAATCGCGGTAATGTCGGCTTTTCAAACTATTCATTAGGTCGCCCACATACAGTTCCCTACAATAGTTGGATACTCAGAGATCATAATGAAGCTAGGTTTATTTTTGTGTGTTAGGAACAACAGACTAGCATAGCCTTTGGTAAAATAACTCACCATGTATGTACAACAGTGTGATACCTGGGTAACGGTCTTCAGTGAATGGGCTATGGGAGACAGAAGGTTATTCAAAGGTTATGGCATTAACAAAAAATAGTAATCATGAAAATATAGCTAAACTGTCTATCTTTAAAATTCAGTTAATTTATTAACGAAATGCCTGATGCCCAAAAAAAGAGTTATCAGATTCATGAGCTGTTTGATAGTTACTATGGCAACCTACTGATGTAGTTAATAATAAGAGTCACTATGAGTGCAGTTTATTTTTCCAAGATAATGGATATATTGTTTTTCTCAAACTGGTGTGATATGTCTCATTCCCTCACAATCAAGCTACCTACTTCTGTAAACAACAATGATGTCAAATTTTTCACATTTCTCATTCTGTAAACAATGACAGCTTTCAATTTAGCTTTGGGATGTGAGCCAGTGACCGCAGGAATACAAGTGCTATGCTCTGCCAATCGAGCCACCCATCTCTTAGAATTATTAAAGTTGAAAATATATAAATAGAAATATTAGAGTCCTGGATAGCTAGCAGAGCACACAGACTTATCACCCTGAGCTTGCAGTTCCATGTCTAGCCAACAATCTCTTAGAATCATGAGTCCTGGATAGCTAGCAGAGCACACAGACTTATCACTTTCGAGTTCGCTTCGAGTTCCATGTCTAGCCAACAAACCCTTTGCTATTTTCAAATGGTTGGATTTCACTCGATGATTTACATGTACAAATTATTAAAAAGAAGCTCAAGTACTCTTGAAATCTCTTCCCCGCCGACTTCCCAGGTTTTATTGATGAAACTGGGGTATGATCCCTGGATTCACAGTGTGGCTTCTGACCGGCATCCCCTAGACAGGAAATAGTTGTCTAGGGATCACCACTAACTAAGGGATGGATCCTGGGATCACTGACCTATCAGCATTCCTATCTGGACAAAAAATTCTTTGCTCTTTTCAAATTGGTTTTGCAACTTTCCAGACAGTTTCCCATTGTTGATTAACCTATATACAGCTTTTATTTTGAGTGACTTAAACCGCAAAACAGGAAGTGTCCACAACAGCTTTGAATGGTATTAAATTCGGATCCTTTAAGAAGCTGTTCGTACTTCAAAGATAATGTACCAACCTTGCTTTGCACGATCCATCAACTTTTCAAGGGTCTCGGAGATGTATGCAACATCTTTCTTGGAAATACTATGTGGATACTGCAAAGAGAAACATGTAGAAATATTGAAAAGACTTGAAACTAGTGATGATCACATCAATGTTCCAATATTCACAATAAGCAAATGTACAAACAAACGAAAATCCATTTTTCATCTGGACACAGGGCATTGAGACCCCTTGATAATGTTATGTGTACACCGATAGACCATCCATCCCTCTTCTTTGTCCCATTGCACTATCTATCCTCTCCTGTATTCCCCACACCATCCATCCCCCCCCCAGTATCCCCCACACAATCCATCATTCCCTATATCCCCCACACCATATATTCCTCCCTTCCCTCTACACACCATCTCCCTTCCCTCACCACACCTATTTCCCTGCCTCTACCTACTTTTATTCTCCTATACCCTCTTAGCATGTCAATGATCTGCTGCTACCAATCCTATTCCTATCTAACCATTCAGCAAGATCTACCTTCTTAGCCTTGAAGAATTTAATCTCCAGCAACTGTGCTGCTCTGTCTGCAAGGATCATCGCATCCCTCTGGCCTTTCACCGTCCCAGCAATCACCAGCAGTGGGTAGACCATTTTCTGCAGGAGACAAATTTAGTGTCAAGTCACACTTAAATCTTAAAAAAATAACAAGAAACAATGAAAATTGCCACTATGTGTACATGAAACACTCTAGGAGGGGTGGGGGTGGGGTGGGATGAATTAGCCCAAGTAATATTGGAATGATCTTTTGACTTGGCAAAACAGTTACATAGTATGTATGCAAGCAGGAACTCGCGAAGAAGCCATCATTGGCTTATCAAAGCCGCAAGCTGACCGAAGTCAGTCTCTTAGATTCATATTTAACGTCCATGATTATGAATTGTCAACATCTCTGTATCTGGACGACATACATTCATCTTGGCGTGACTCGAACTCTGGACCTTACGATTGAAAGGCACCAGCGTTAACCACTGAGCTAACATTCCATAAGGCCACATAGAAGCTTGTCTCTAGCTATCATTTCAACGCCATGTTCATTTCAACACCATAATTAAAACGCCATGCTAGTTTTGCAGTATGTGGTCTGTTCTATGCATGCCTGGCATTATTCAACTAACACTAAAAAATATGACCAACTTTAACAGCTGGTTGTGAGGGTCACAGAATGTCGCCTAATAATCTATGGAATGACGATTACAGGACATGAACGTGGAATAACAAAATACTCACAATCAATAAAGGACTATCTGGATTTTTCTTGATGAAGATATCCAACAATTGAAAAGCTCTGGGAAGAAAGATAATAAGCCCATTAATATAAAAAAAATATAACAAAGTATAACCAAGATTACAAAAGAATGGCAGTTGAATATGAAGATGGATTCGCTGCTTCAGTGGCACGTTTAATGATGCCCATACCAAATCTGATAAAATCACTCATTATATTTTATACTTAATATTCAGTGAGTGAAAAAGGCACAAGGGGTGCCTCCCAGTTTGATCGTACTTTGAGCAGTTCTGGTCAAAATTGAAAAAAAATAAGAAATTCCATATAGCTGCTTCTACATATAAAATAACTGCACACAGTTGAAAGGTTTTATTAAATACCAGATTTTTTTTAAATTTTCCCCTAGGAACACTCAGACATAAGGATAACGAAGTTAGCCTTCCTTACCTCAGCTTGAAGTGGACGACGGTCTCCTCGTTAAGCTTGGCATCAAACTTTTGATTCTTCTTCTTCTTGGTTCGGAATACGTCGGCGAGGGTATCGTCAAAGGCAGCCATGGCTTCGTCGTTGAGGTCACTGTCAGAGTCATCCTGAGGAAATTTAAATAATTAATTGATGAATAGATAATCAAATCATTAGACAAGATAGAGATCAAAACCAGACATAGAAGGAAAGAAAAATATTAACAGGCATCTTAGAAGCAGAGAAATTATAACAAAAATGGTTGATATCAACTCTCAGGTAAATATTTATTCTCACGAGTGATTTTCAGTGTTGTTGGTTCGGACACATAAAGATTAGAATAACTCTGAGTTGTTCACAGTTTATAACAGCGAAATATCTTGAGCTCAGTACATAGTGGGGATGTTTGTCTACACAATCAAGAATGGTTTGGCACCACAGGGGAGGGGCTGCATGGGGGGGGTAGGGAGGGGAAAGAGGGAAGGTAATTCAGGCATTTTCTTTGGTTCATCTTTATTTCATATCACATTATTGCTAGTAGACTCATATACGATACTCGTAGTGTAATTAGACAATACCATGTTTTTTTATAACTACATAAAATTCATAAATTTCATACCTGATGTTGTTTCAGTATGCCGGCATCAATGGGATGGGTGGGGGGGGGGAGGGGAAAAGTAATGCAGGCATTACTTTGGTTCATTTTTATTTCATATCACATTAATGCTAGTAGACTCATATACCATACTCTTAGTGTAATTAGACAATACAATATGTCTTTTAATTACTTAAAATTCATAAATTTTCATACCTCTTGTTGTTTCAGTACACCGGCATCACCGAGAGCATTCATGACTTCCTTCCTAAAAGCAGCATCCACAGGAGCAGTTTCTTCATCTTCGTCATCATCATCGTCGTCGTCATCTGACGAATCAGAATCTTCATCGACATCCTGAGGAGTAAAATTCAGACATTCGTTTCGAAGAATCTGAGAATAAACCTCACACTCTGATTCATACACACGGAGATATTTATTCTTCCATTCATTATTTACTTAATAAAAGATTGACAAGCCTTTACCTAAACGTTACTACAATATCTTCTTTGAAAAGTTAACGACTCTTATCGGCGCATTTAAGCACTCTATTGCAGCATGTTAGTGATACGACTATTGTGCTTGTAGATGCAGTAGACTGGAGATGCGATGTAGCAAACATAACAAACAACACTTTAAATCCAAAACTTACCTCTGTCTTGCTTTTTTTTCCGTTTAACATTTTATTTTCTCCTCCTTCTCCATCCTCTTCCAGAGCAGCATCTTCCTCTATCAACTCCTCATCTTCACCATCTGAGAAACAGAGGAAGGAAACTCAATTGTAAAAATTCTTGGATTATCCATGGATTATCCAGATCTTTATTACCTTGTATTCACCCATCTGATATCGACTAAACATAATTCTATGATACTGCGCTGAGTCAATCATGCATCATGTTGTAAGTTTGTAAAAACAAACTGTAGCAAACAATTGCCAACGAAACCAACGAAACAACGAAACCACAACGAAGAGGAGAGAATGTCAAAGCACTTTTAATGCACTGGAAAAGTTCTGATCAGTTCAAATTGATATCTAATATTATCTTACGGAAATAAAGTAACACCTCAACATCAATATTTTATGTGAAATTTATTACTTTTCTCAATTTTACCTGATTCTTCGTCACCATCAAAAGACAAAAGAGACATCAGCTTCTGTTTATCTGGATCAAACATCTGCGCATCAGAAACAAAGGGAGCCAAACGATTAATTGAGGGTTGACGAGTTCTTCAAGGTTCATTTCGAGAATAAATAATTCTTGAGCACTGAAGTAATATAAGTACTTAAACCCCAATACCATATTCCAACTAAAACCTTCAAAGGCCTTAAAATTGAGTAACTTTAACCAGCGATAAAATTACCCTTATTTCCTTAACCTTGCTGTTTCTCATGACTGACAGGCAAACAGACAGACAGATTGACAATCACACACCCTGACACTATCGTAGGTTCCTTCAAGTTCATACACAGCTTTACTGCTATGAGCCAAAACTGTTCAATTTCACATAAATGAAACCTTATAAACCACTATAATGCACAACCATATTGTATCTCACTAAAAATGCAGAAACTGGCTTTTCATTTGGCAATTGACATTCAAAACATGAATTTCTAGTCAAATATACTACCACCGGTGAATTAGTTTATTACGGACTGCTTCCTAAGTTTTCCAACAGTGCTGCTCTTTGCTACCCTTCGGAATGTTATCATCGTCTCTGACAAATATTAAATTGATATAGAATTGATTTTGAGGACTTACATCCAGGATGAGCTGCAGGGAGCTCTCTGTGAGATTTGAGCAAATGATTTTGAAGGAATGTTCGACCACGGTTCGGAGGAGGTGAGAGGACCTGGCAAGCAGGCTGATCAATATTTCAACGATCACTTCCATCCACTCCGGCTCTGGGAATGAAAAAAATTGAAGAGTTAATAATTCAATCCTTCAAAGTGATTTTTTGTCGGCAGACTTATAGAGAGTCCCGTACTCGTATTCTAGCACAGTTACCAGTACCTGGGGGGGGGGATTTGGAAATGAATTATTCATATGCTGAGAGGTCTTGTACTAATACTCACACCAATGGGTATTCTACTTTTACTCATACTCACGCTGTTGTACCTAAAACAGCGAGTCTCTTTGTTGAATAACATGAATATGCAATTCATAAACACTGACTATTCATCATGTAATATTTACCATCCATTTTGAGTTTTAATAGCCAAGGAATAACTATAATGAATACTGGCGATTAAAGAGTCTATGTACAACTCTATTCAATTTAGGTATTGTGTTGCTGGGAGATTAAGGGAGCAAGTTTTCTCCATTCATTGATTGACTTTCAAATATAAAGTACTTTTCTCCATCTAGAGCACACAATCTTTTCTTTAAATATCTTTGATTTTACAGAAAATGAGATGAAATTGGTTTGGGAGTGGTTGAGGTGAGTGGTACTTACTTGTTACAAGAATAAAATTGTGACAACATACTCTCAAACATTCTTGATAAGTTTGATCACACCAAGGTGTTGTATGTGATATTTCTCCCTCTGGGTAATTCTAGTTTCAAATGCACAATTTCAAAATCCTCCATTTTAGTTCTATCAAGTGACATAATGATCTCCCAGAAGATGCTATCAGAGAATATTATGCTATTAGAGAGTATTATGCTATAAGAGAGTATCATGCTATTAGAGAATATTATGCTATCAGAGAATATTATGCTATTAGAGAGTATTATGCTATATGAGAGTATCATGCTATAAGAGAGTATCATGCTATTAGAGAATATTATGCTATCAGAGAATATTATGTTTTCATTGTTTAACTGTTATTGTCAGAAAATTATCCTAAACTAACCATCTGTTTTCTTTTTCAATTTGTCTTTCTTTCCCATGGCTTTCTCAAAACATAGTTGAAGATCCTGTGAAAAAAAAAAAAAAAAATGAAATTATATATATCTTCATTTCTGAGTAAAAATTCGCTCGGGTAGAGGATACGTAACAGTTGAAATCTCAAGCCACACACTGCCAGTAAATTTACCAGTTTAGGTTAACGTCTCTCACCTCTAGAATCTCGGCACACTGCTCCGGTTCACGGAAGGTTTGCAGACCGACTTGGAGGAAGAGCAGCTGGAAGGCGAGACCGGCGGTTGCCGAAGTACCTTCGGAATACTTCTTGTGAATTTTATTGACCGTAGATAACATCGTCTCCCAAGCCTCTTGAACCTAAAATCAAACGTAGATACAAAGTAGTGAGGGACTACGAGGTCAAGAAGGAAACATTACTCTGTAACATTAAGAAAATAACACTGTAAATAAACCTGTAGAGTGCTTAACCCTTACAGTTTTGCTTTCATGGATCATAAAGATCTTCAAGCAAGCTTTTACGTTGTGCCGACAATTTCAGCAAAACCTACCTCTGACTTTTACTCAAAATAAGATTTTAATTGATCAAACTAAAACACTTTCGAAGGATTCTTCACAGAGTGAAGTTTAAAGAGTGAGAGATTATTTAATTTTACTAGATTCTTAACATTTCCTTCCCCAGACATATTCTTCATAATAGGACTATGCCTGTAACAGGTAAATTGGAAACTTTCACAATTTTCAGGGAAATAGGTTTGCTTCATTATATGAAGATTAAAATGAAACTTTGTCAAGACAAGCTAATGAAATATATATATTGATTATGGAGTGTTAGGATCCGAAAGCATTGAAAATATTTATCAATGTCAACTCCACAGCCTTCCAAGTGTACACAAGTCATGGTTCAAATTTGACTTCGGTGTGTCACCTAAATGTTAGATCAAGTCGTAAAATGGCTTGTGGGCAACAATTTTACATCAGGTATGAAAATATCTTGTTTACTCTACTCCCTTTTTCGTATTACTTTCACACAATCTCAGAGAGAGGAGACAGGATGCCAACATAGAGAGAAACGTATTTGTTCAACGTTCAACGATGATATCTTAACGTCTAGCTGGTATATATAAGATTCTTCTCTCTTTTTGCTATTTCACGATTTATTTCCACTTTCATGACCAGAATACAGCATTATAAGGAAAAACAATAACAAATTAAAATGCTACGACATAAAGAACAGGCGTGTAGATCTAAAACCAGCAGATATTGTGCAAGTAGACTCCCAAAAAGAAAACAGAAATGGAAAAAAAAACGACACAACAACAATAACCTGAAAAGCACCAATTCCAATTTCACACATAAAGTACACATAAAGGCACGATTATGACGACAATTAAATGGCTACGATACTACTTTAGCTGTATCCGGTCTTGTCTTAGTCTGTGTGACAGAGGTACTTACTTCTTCAGAGAATGGTGTCAGGCATTCCACTGAATCTGATGAGAGTAATGTCTACAAAGAAGAACAAAATTACAAAAATATAAATATCAATATGTGCAATCTCTACTGCAAAAATGTACATCACTTTGACAAGAAGCACTTGTCTTTGTATTGTTGAATGTTGTGTGTGTGTCTGCCGTGTGTGTTTTCTAAAAGATCATGGTAAATTTTGTCTTAAATGCTCAGATCCAGCTTATTTTTTAAATTATGAACATCGTTATGCATATTTTGTCTTGTCGTAAGCAACAATATAATTTACTTCAATTATGGGATTTGGATACAAAAAGTATGCTACTGCAAAAGACCAATGGTGTGGGGTAAAGGGGAGGGGGGGGTAGCCAGCAAGTTATATAGAAGCTGTTTCATAATATGTGTGCATAATATGATAATATCTACTTCACATGAAGAAACACCCAACCGAAAAAAAAACTATTAAGATTGCCTAGAGAGATTTGATCCTGAAGACCTGATCTGCATGCATTTTATGAATGCTAAACTCTTTGCATTTATTATGTGACAGAATATTCATCCAGACAGATGTACTTTCACGTATAGTCTCTCATCCACAGCAGTATGTTGATTAGGGCATAATTCCTTATAAGGGAACATATCTTAAAATATGTGCAGGAGTATTTGAATTCCTCGTACCTACAAAGATTTGCTTTGTTTTTACAGACTCAGTGCAAATTTTCAGAAACTGTTTACATAAAGTTCCCTGTAAATATTTGAAATTCTTACTGAGAAAAAAAAAACAAAGTTTCATGTATAGTATTTCTATTTTGGAATCTATGATCATGTTAGTACGACAAAATAATGTAAACAAGAACAGTGCCTGATTTTCTTTAAGGAGGACGTGCAAACATGAATTCACCATGAAAACCCTCACCTTAGCATGGTTGACCAATTTGTATGCTCGTAGGGTGCCATCGGGAGCAACACCATGAAGACGTAGATCTGGTTCGGCTGTCAATGAAAACCAAATATGCATTTTTAGTTGTTTCTGATCATCAAAAATTGATACTGATGATAGGGCAGATTGCCAGGTGCAAAAAGTGAACAGGATTATAAAATCAAGGATAACAGATGAGGTATATCTCTTATCAAAACATTAAGGAGATATGTTTTTTTCTTATTTTTTATTCAGAAATGAATCTGAAGCCGAAAAAAATCTTCTTTTCAGACAGCGTCTACGGCTAAAAATATTGAGCTAATCGGTTCACAGTGGGGAAATCATTTGATGGTAATATGTTGTAATACAAGCTAATATCTTAATATCCAAGCAGAGGTATGTGTTTCCCAGCATGAATTAGCAGTGAAATCTAAAGCCCTGGTTTCTCTTTGTAACAATGTATGGTTTCACTTGTGATTATGAAACATTAGACAAATTCTAGATTACAAAATTTGATGCCATGTCTGTCTAATATTGGAACTAACAAAAGACTAACATAAGAAATGGGGACATTTCATGTTTGTGTTTAAATTTATATGAAAATTATAATCAAGCATTATCTAGGGTGCATACAGGTACCTGAGTTCCTGTAAAGCTCTAGTTTGTTACTAATTTGCTGTAATCCAGTGTACTTTGAGGTTGGTTTATATTACTGAAATTCTACTTTTCTCTTATTCCAAATCTGTTATGGTATGAGATTAAAAAATTACAGGCCAGTTAAAAGCATTGGAAAATTTAACAATATATCCACACATTGAAAGTTGGACTCACCATGAAAAGGTGGACTGTTGCTAAGGATCTCCACTGCTGAATAAAAATGTTGAGCTATCTCCTCTCTAAGATCCCCTGTGATTGGTGGATAATTGGCCTATTAAAAAAAAAATTCCACATATATAAACATTCATTTATTGCACTTTCATCTTTCATCTAAGATCTCTTGTGATTTGAGGATAATTGTTGTATTAAAAATATAAACAAAATATGTAAATAAAGTCATTAAATCGATAAGTACTTCTATGATCTCTTTGTTCAAAATGTTAGGACTTTGTGCATCTTCTGGAGAAACAAATATAAGCTCCATAGATTTACAAAGTCCATGTTTAATTTAGCATGCAAATACCCCTTGATGGTATTAGTTCACACAAAAAGGTCTACAAAGCAT
>KN886056.1:13713-28510 GCA_000934455.1 Apostichopus parvimensis
TGCTACATTCCAAAGCAGACCAAGAATACAATTTAGGTTATACAGTCGTCATTGTGTTTGTCTGTCATATATTTGAGTTACTTTGTAGAGCTGTAATAGGTAATTATTTGAATGTTTCTTGCATTATTATAATTTAACATGTATACAGGTATAAACCAGTACCATTGCTAATTGCATGATTCGACCCTCACATTTTTCCCCGTAATGCGGCAACATTCAGGCGTTGGTAAGGAAGTTCTAGCACAGCCTACCATGATTGGATGATCATCTTTCATTCGGGATATTCAGTGACATGACATGGGGTAGTATTTAAGATGTACCTTCAAAGAGACAGCTGGAATTTTGAAGGCATCTAATTTTTGGTAGTCAGCTAAAGATACATGGTCAATTGCTAAACTTTTCAAACTGCCAACTTTGTACAAAAATTCAATAAACGTACATGCTTTTGGTCTGAAATGCAATCCAGAGTCAAAGAACTTAAAATTAACTGCAATATAAGAAAATTGCAAAAAGATTATGTAAATGTGAATCAAAGGCAGTCAAATTATTCAGTGATCTGGATTACTGTTAACTTTTGTGTGTGACTGAACTTAATATGTAGCCTAGGTTAAGTTAGCAACCATGGCTACCTTCAACCTAAGAGATGAAGTTCTACATTATTCATAGCCTTTTAAAAAAAATTGGGGTAACTTCCAGGGACACCAGTAACAGTCCGGGCACATTAAATCAACTATTTTAGCGGATATGGTACAAGAACTCTGTGGACCGTCCCCGGAAATCAAAAACTGTCACCCAAAAGGAGGGACGTTGGGTCACCTAGCACTACAAATAGTGTCAAATTAGTATTAATAATGGAGACTGCCGTGGCTAGGGTTGTAAAGTTGCAACTGAACAACAAACAACGTATTTGCAGAGACCCAAGCAACCTGTTATGACGAATGAGTAACATACAGTAACTCACCCAACTCTCGCCAGTTATTTCGTGTGCCCGGTATGTCCAACATGTTGTACAGTTTAAACAGAATATTCGGAGGAATATCTCGAATGAATTGCGCCATTTTGTCTGACGCAAGCTTGGGATTTATGTCAATTTCAGGCCTGGCTTGGTACTTGTTCCTCGTAATAATTTAATTGACACAACGATATCCTACAAGTGACTTACAAAACGCAGTAAGCTAGGCTTGTATGATATTGTGTGTAGCGGACAACGTAGTCTTTGTACTGTTACCGAGATAATGTATGACGAATCTAGCACACTTTTCCAGTGATCCCGGAACTTGATGACGTCATTCAAGGGAAACTCCCGAAGTTTTCCGTATTTTTGTGAGGTGTACAGTGGTGTTATAGGGATTGTATATTGCTAGGTATGCGGAATGTACATGGAGCCAATATCCGACAAAACATTGGTCAAGCAGCATTTGTGGCTCTTTCTTGCGGTCTGGTGCATCAATTGGTGCAGTATCACAATATCTTTGGCGTTTGCTTGTCCAGGTTCGGAATTTGTATAAGAACTGAGTGTACGTCTTCAATCTTCTCGTCTCAGGTAACAGTTTCGCGAAAGAAAGTTGCCGACTGCTCTAGTCGGCGACGAAAGCGTGAAAATGTGCGGTAACGAGCGCTGCGTCTATTGCCACAATAGTTATAGAAAGCACTTTTAGTTTTTTTTTTGGACCACGACATATAAAGACTAAAATTCTGGCCAAGGGCACCCTTTAGCACCCTTGGCAAAACATATTTCATCCTTATTTTTGTTCAAGTTTGAATTGAAATGTCAAAACGACGAAGGGCAAGCTTCATTCTTCATCTGGCAAGAAACTTTTCGTGTGACAAAGGTATTGGCTTTGCCCAAATCTGCGATACCACAGCCAATCATTGACAGTTGGCAGCCTTGGAATGAAGGCCACAAATGCTTGCTACCCACTTGGACAGACAGAGGGTCGATGGTTTTCCTTCAATGGAATATTATTTGTGTTCAACCTAATGGATGGGAATGGGACCCCGGGATTCAGGGGGGCTGAACCCTTTTCTTTAACAAGCAAGTTTCTTAATTGTCAATAGGGGCATTGTCTACTATACAAGACAAGTATGTCGTGTTCACTCAAGTTAAAGAAATGCATGAACACATGAAAGATGAAGTAAAACTCGTTGAATAAATTTCGAGGTGGGTTTATTTGACCGGGTACCAAACGGGACGAAGCCTAACTGAGAACTCTCGAATATGAAAATCTGCTTCTTTGATCATGCATATGGTCACGCAAACTGGAATAAACCAGCATGTACGCACATTCAGCTGATTGGCTGAAGTGCCGATAAGAATCAATAATCATATAACTCTTGATTGGACAAGCCATTCGATCGCGCACAGCTGAATGCAAATATATGCAAATATAATATCATGTCACGCACATTACGTACGCAGAAAGACGCACAACAACGCGTAGTATAGATTCTATCAACAACGTTCTGCGTATTCTGGCGGGCTGCCAAGCAATGCTAGGAATAAAACATTGAAGTAACTAAACAACTTTACATGAAAAACCATTATACGTCTCACACTTGCATTGTGTAGTACAGTATCATGACTTCCCTTTAAATGATGTCACTGCCACTTGCACAGCTAGAGAACGTATATGCACCCATTGTTCTATCCGAGATGTAGTTACAGCAGGGAGTTGTTCCATGTTCCATAACAACTCCCTGGTTACAGTATTTTTTACACATTCCCAGTGTGGTCACAATTTTGCAAAAACGGCTTACGACAAAAAGTATGCGTTGAGAAACATTTCGACGTGTGTGCTCGATCCTGAATCGATCACACATTCAACACATGTAGCCTACGTATACGTCTTGACTTGTCGTCTGTCAGTCCTAACGCCCAGGGCCTTACTGAACCATAACTGGTAAGAAGTGAGAACTTTAAACGGAAATGCAACTCTTTGCATTGTACTACCATCATTTAGTTACTATATAGCTTGTAGTAAACCCTACCGAATCGCTGCTGGGAGTAATCATGGCCTAAAGTAAGGCCTAGGAAAATATAGAGAAATACGACAACTTAGGCCTACTTAGGGGCTTGGGACCTAACGTTAGGCTGGGCCAATGTTGCCCCATTTTGGAATGTTTGGTAACTAAGACTTTCCACACACGTTATAAAGGGACTCGAACTTTAGGACCTTCGCCTATCCTTGGTAAAGACTTCAAAGTACCACTAGGCCTAGACCAACACGACTCTTTACAAAAGGCCTACATGATATGTCTTGCATGTTTCATATAACTTATGTTAAAGTAACTTCATGGTAGGCTAGGCCTAGGATTAAATGTGAAATGAGTGTAAAGACAAGGTCTGTTATGTTGGCCTAAAAGTTAAAGCCTAAATTTGTCCTATACCAAAATCACATGCTCCCAGGTTTGAGTAAGGCAAGAAGATGGTAGGCTAGATCTAACGTTAGAGTAAGGTTAACCTAGGCCTAAGTTCAAGAACTAACTTCTAAGTACATCATTGCCAATATATCGATCAGCTCGAAGTTGATATACTAGCATGGTGGGCTCATAATTGACCCACTTAGTTAAGGAATTGACTAACGATGTCTATCAACGAAATATTGAAATCACTCAACTGTCTAAGTTTTATATATGTGTCGTTCCTCAGAAATGTAATTATCTCAAAATATTTATTGTTCTGTGCCTACGCAACATACAATTGAGCAGAATTTGACCACAAAATGATGTATGTCAATTTTTTTCATTCGATATCCTAACTGTAGTGTAGGCCTTAGTATACATCCATTGACTTTGGATGCTGTTTGCTATGCTCTGAGCCTCTAAGCTCAGACAGTTAAGGTCCCAGAGAGTAGTGGTGTTATATTGAGGTCATTTTGGTTATTTTTAGGGAATAGTATTTCCAAATGCCAAAAAACGTGCAAAACTGGGTGGAGTGTGTTAAAAGCTTTTTAAGAAAAACATAATTTGTTCAGCATATACCTGAAATGGATTAAAACGAGTTCATCAAATATGTAACTCTGCTTGACTGCAAATAGTTTACGTTAATTGTCTGCTGTATCGTTCATGTTAGTAATATTTGAAGGTTTGTCAATTACAAAGGTGCATCAATTTTGAAGCCTTTACTATGCAGTAAACTATAGCAAACGTTGTTTCGAACTTTGAAGACAATTAAGTACCGAGCAGTACGCAAATGTGCCCCAAGTTGTTCATCTTTAAACAAAGCGAATGTAAATGACTGAATGTGGTTGTTTTTTAGTGTGTCTCCAAGTACTTCAAGCAAATTTAGTACCATTCCATCAGGTTTCAGTGACAGTATTTGCAGTGCAAATGGAGTCTAGTATCCAAGCAAATGACTTGTGAGTGAAATGCAACATGATCAGAGGATGACATTTCTGTGATGCTGCTTTGAGGGCTGACTGATTTCCTTTTCCTCTACCTCCCCTCCATCCACCCCAGCCTTCCTTCTCGACATTTGGCTCTCTGTTTTTTCATCCTCTGGAATGTCATTCTTGGAAATTGTCAGTGTGATATTATATGTCTGTTTATCATTTTCAGGAGGGTTACAACATACTTTTGAGAAAAATGTTTCCTGCTACAACTTGCAGCCGTTGCCTTGTTTTAAGGCAATCGAGGAAGCACCTGAGAGAACTATTTTTCAGCAGAGACTCTACAGATTATCAGTACATAAAAAGTGGTGGTAGATTATTCTCTTATCATAGTCAGGCAGTGCTAACCTTGAGTCACAGAGGATGGACTATACTCCCAAAGAGATGTTTTACCTCTGATATTCCAAAGAACGAAAAAGATGTTACATCCGAAGATGTGACCATTGGTGGTTTGAAGAGAAGATGGAGAAAATGTCTTGAGGAGGAAGGTGTACCAGAGTCTAATCTCTCAGTAGAAGCTATTGTTGCCCATGTCCTCGGTAAAAAAATGGTATGTACACATTGGTTTCTTTTTATTTAATAGCCTTTGGGATAACAGTTCCAAGCGTAAGAAAATGACTATTAAATAAGTGACTTCAGTTACTCTGACATGACCAAAGTCTGTAGATTTCAAAGGGGAAGTGGACAAGGTTGAGAACTTTTTCGCTAAGGACATTTGTATAATGTGACTCAAATCAGTGGCACGACTCTCGTCACAAAAATCACAGTTAATGACTGGATTGAAATTTTAATGTAAATTAATCATTACAAGTGTGACAGAGTTAGTGATGGTCGCAGGACCCTTGGAAATCCACAGAAAAAAATGACTACCTGGTTCAAACAATTATAAATATTACCCAGTACAGAAATGTGTAATGTTCACACACCTCATTCTCCATGCTAAATGACAATTTTATTCAAAAATTAATGAAAGGATGAAAACAAACCATGTGTATTCATCCATTTTGTCATTATTTGATGATGTTATCTATCTTCATTCTCGATAGCAAAAATAATGTGTTTAGAAAGAAAATGTCATGAAAATTTCACCGAGACAATTTTAAGATGAGAGGTTAGTTGAGTACTTAACACCATCTTTTTTTTATATCATCTTTGAGCTAAGCCTTCCCAAAATACTACACCCTGTTATGACTGATTTAACGAAATCAGGTGGTAATAAGTTAAAAATAAGTGTCTGAAAGTAATTATTTGACTTTTACATAGATATAACACATTGTAAAGGATACCTTCTTCTTCATGATTGATATAGTAGTTTGACAGTATTTGAAATTATGGCAAATTTAAATGGTTTCAGGCAAAAAAGATTGTTTCCAACCAAGACATCTTTCACCTGGATGTATAGTATTGTATCATGGTTTTTTCCTTGTGGTAGTAAAAAACATTTATTTGTTGTTGCTATCAATCATTCCAATTCCATGGTATTAAGTATTGTAGACTACTAGAGTTGTTTACATTCCTTTTAACAATCTATACAGCACTTGGTATTCTGTTAAGCTGTTCTAAATGTTTCTTCGTAATGAGTTTGTCATATATGGTAGCCAATTATGCTTGAGTGTACTGCGATAGTTAGATTTAAGGAAGGAGAGACTGTTTAGAAAGAGTGAAGGAAGTTGGCTGGTAGAAGTCACTGGAGAAAGTCAGAGAAAATACATCGGGAATGAAAGCACCATAACCTATGTATCTACTCATTCCTGTACGTCATAGAACATGTATATCATTGTTATGTTCTCAGTTTCATGAACTCGATGCTTCCATCATGACACTCCTTCCAACCAAGAAAGAGAAAGAAGACATTGACAGACTTTGTCACCAAAGGTTAAAAAGGTAATCAAGAAATGGTGAGTGTCTAGTTGATTGAAGCTGTGACATCTTTGCCTTTGTATTTCAGCACTTTTAACCAAACCTGAAAATGATTAGAAGTGATCAGCAACCAATTTTCCACCAAATAAACTTTTAATGGCAACTAGATGCTGATCAGTGTGATTTAAAAAAGAAATTATCGCTCAAATACTTTTTTTCAGATTATTGCTAATCACATGCATGAAGCCAATGTTGTAGAAAGTTTTAACATTTTTCTCTCTTTCCTCGTAAACTTGAATGAAACCCAAGTAGTGAAGCTTGTGTTCTGCGCCAACAATTGTCATGGATTTTAAGTGTAATCACCAGGTGCTGATTGAAGGTTTTATGAATAAAGATTTTGGGGAAGGGGTAGGGGGCAGGTTAATGTGTTCAATGTTTTCCAATTTTATGTTATAGCTTTACCCTTTTACATTACTTTAACAATATGTATATATGTATACATGTTTCTAAATCATTTATCCCTGGTACACAGTCTTTTGCGTACAGTGCACAGATCCAAGTGAAGTTTATGTTAGTCAATTGTATAGTTTGTGTTCATTGAGGGATATTTCTGAATGGTGTTTTTCAATTGCAAGGGGCATTTATTCTATTGTCCAATGCTTGCTCACTGAAGCATGTAGTTTGAATAGGGCTATTTGGTGACCACATTTGTTGCATTTTAATTAGGAAGACAATGCTGGAGGGGAGATCAAGTGGTACAAGGATTATAGTAACAGGGTAACAACAGGTAAATATGGGATGGGGTGCAGCTATTGCAGAGAATTGTGAGATACAGTAGGACAGAAGCACAGCTGAGAGGTAGTTAAAGATATGGGATTAAAGATATGGATTATGGGAGATATGTACGATTATAAGTGAAGAAATCATTTTGGAATCACTTGGGTTAGCGACTATACAAGCCAAGCTAAAAGTAGAAAGTGCTTGAGATATTTTATGTTAGATTCCAAGGAACACTGCGAAGATGTCAGAATCAGCTTTTCTTTATGACCTGAAAATTATTTGGACAATTGGACATGTACATATGTACCTTCAGCAAATTTTAATTTGGTCTTTACTATTGTAAAATGTAAATACATACCATTGTATTATACCTATGATCACAAACAGTTTATTTTCCATTTACTGTTTGTAGGATGCCAGTACAGTATATTATCAGTGAATGGGATTTCAGGGATATGACATTGATCATGAAACCGCCAGTGTTTATTCCCAGGTCAGAAACTGAGGTGAGATTTATTTACTCTTTTATCTCATTCCAGTTGTCCATATGCTTTGTGTTACAAATTTGGTTTCAAAGACTATTTTATGTGCTGTAACAGTTCATGTATATGTTGTTTCAGTCCATATATGTACTACTATCTAAGCTGTAACACTGCACATATGTGCTATGTGTTGTATCAGTCAGTGTATGTTGTTTCAGTTCATATATGACTACTATCTAATATCTAAGCTGTATAACTGCATATATGTGCTATGTGTTGTATCAGTTCCTATGTTGTTTCAGTTCATATATGACTACTATCTACTATCTAAGCTGTAAAACTGCCCATATGTGCTATGTGTTGTATCAGTCCGTATATATTGTTCCAGTACACATATGTACTACTATCTAAGCTTTAACACTGCATATATGTGTTGTATCAATTTGTATATGTTGTTTCAGTTCATATATGACTACTATCTAAGCTGTAAAACTGCATATATGTGCTATGTGTTGTATCAGTTCGTATATGTTGTTTCAGTTCATATATGACTAAGTACTATCTAAGCTGTAGCACTGCAGATATATGCTATGTGTTGTTTCAGTCCGTATATATATGTTCCAGTTCATATATGTTCTACTATCTAAGCTGTAACACTGCATGTGCTATTTGCTGTATCAGTCCTTATATGTTGTTTCAGTACAAATGCATACTACTATCTAAGCTGTTACACTGTTTATATGTGCTATGTGTTATATCAGTCTGTATATGTTGTTCCAGTTCGTATATTACATAATATATAGTGCAATCTAAGTTATAACACTGCATTGTGTGTTGTATACAGTCCATAATGTGCTATGATTATTGGTTCATATAAGTACTATTACATGCTATTTATAATGGTTCGTATATTTGTGCTATGTATTGAAGTCAGTCCATATGATAGCTACATTCCTGCCAAGTCTCACAGTTTTAATTTGAGACTCACATGGTAATTTGTTATTTACACTAGGACCTGCAAAAATTAGTCACAGGGCTTATACTCTTCACCCTTCCCAACTCTGCAAGCGACAGCACCGTCTTGCATGAAATAGTTTGACAACATTCCATTTAATTGGAAGCTTGCATTGCATAAGACATGGAATCATACACCATAAAGTCCTCATCTCATAAGATCTTGACAGGATAGGTAAACCACCTTCTGGATAATTGGAAAATTTTGATGACTAAGAAATGTTTGATAAATGTGTAAGAAGATTTGTGTGAGGTATTGTTTATCAGTTTCCAGCTATTTCTACTTAGTCACCCACTTTTCCTTTTTATTTAATCATTTCTGATCCAATGATCTTGTTCTATATTTTTCTGTGATAGTAATTAGTACTTGAGCCAGCCATAACCACTTAATCAATTTGTAACCTTAGAGGTTTCCTACCTTACAGCTAAATCAAACATTTCCTCTGCATTTGGTAAATTTAAATTCTTTTATTAAAGAACATTAACTCTCCGAGGTGTTTCCTGAACACTATGTTAGTGCAGTGACATATCGATCAAAGGTAAAAATCAATACACCCAGAATTCAAATTTCAAAGAATCTACTGTAATGCTGTTTTTTTCTTTTATCTATCTCTTAGAAATCTAATAAAACCACAGAACCACTCATGGCATGCCCCCAAATTTATTATTCCAGTAATTAACAGCAGATACTACCACTGACACACTTTGGTTGCACTTTCCCTGTAGTCGCCTTCGGGCGCTCTCGAGATTATCAAAATATTAAAATTGACGACGATCACTTTCAGCTCGAGTCTGGCAAACTTTGTACGTAGTAAGTTTGAAACTTTTTAAAATTGGATGTATTTTTTTTCTGAGACATGAACTTTCGTTGAGATGTTTACTATATTCTGTAAGAAATGGCAATAGATTTATTTATAGAGAGTACCTTTCTTTCCTCCCGAAATCTAGATATTTGTGGAAATCATCACAGACCACTATAGGAAAGACGAAGAACTGAAGATATTAGAGATTGGGTGTGGTTCAGGTGCAATTTCTGTGTCCCTATTGCGTGCTTTTAATAAGGTGGGTAGATTTTCTGTTTTGGTAGTTGAAAGTTTTGTTCAAAATGTCAAACAGAAAGTGACAGGAGATAAAAACCCAACAATAACCTTTACATCTTAAATGACAGAGATCTCTGTGAACGACAAATCCCTTCCCCCCTCCCCCTCCCCCCAACCTTCCCTCCAAACAGCTAAGAAATATCTTGCTCCACTCGGTGAGATATTTTCGTTTAAAAGTCTCGTCAACGAGCTGTCATTCTGTTAATCGGTCATGTCATATTGCCCCAAGGATCAGAAACCTCCCTTCTCTTCTCTTTTTCTTCTTCATATTTCCGAGGTAAATATTAACAGTGTTTGAAATTACTACCATCATTAAATCATGTTTAAGAACGTCACTACTTTTAGATTCAGCATTTGCAAAATCCATCTCCTTCACAGAAAATAAACATTGTAATAAATAATGGTAAACATAAGACATATGTGACATTTGTCTCTATCACTTAGACCTGTAGTGATTATTGGGGGTGTACTGTATGTCTTATTTTCACCCAGGGGGAGCATGATTCCTAGTATATCTCTAGTCTGTAAATATATATTGCAAATTTTGAAATATTGGTTCACTGGTGGGTGGTCTTCATCACGAGTACAGATGGCCATCTCTCATTCATGCCAGAACTGATTTCATGTCGTAGTGTGCCATCCCTGGATGTATATTTAAGTAAGTTCAATACAATCATCAGTTGAAGCCCTTTCATTAAAAAAGGGTAAGTTGATTGTGCATTGAAACAGATAAAGTGATGAGAGATGGACAAAGGTCTCAGCTTCTAGCACGTTGTGAACAGTCAGTGCGATTAATAGTCGCAATTAATTTTGGTCGAAGAAAATCTAAACAAGGTTTATAATTAAAAAAGGAAACACGTTGATCTGGCATAGCATAGCTATTTGCTTTGTATACCTGTTTAATGTGCTGTTGCAATTGCAAGCTTGAGCAGTGTTATGATTATTCAGTGGTCATTAATAATCATTAATGTAATTTTTTTTTTAGGGGGGGCAGCTTTTTTATAAGTTAATATTGACATGAATATGTATGAAACATGATTCTTCAAAGGGTTTTAAGTCTTCGTCAGTGGCATAAAGTTTTTGTTGATTAAACAAGGTTTATAATTCAAAAGGGAAGACTTTTGACCTGGCATAGTATATATATTTGCTATGTATAACCTGTTTAATTTGCCTTGCCATTTGTAGCTTGTGCAGCATTATGAATATTCAGTGGTCATTAATATTGATTACTTTTTGGATTGTTTGGATACAGAGAACCAACACAAGATTTATTTGTGAACAAAAGCAGGAATACTTTATCTGATAGAGCAAAGTTTTCTGCTATGCTTACCTGTTTAGGTTGTAGTATACTTGCAAGCCTAAGGTTATTGCATAGAAAAGGACTTTGGTGATTGCAAGGGGTTGGTTCAATATTTTAGATATTTTTAGAGCTGTAATTCCCTTTACTTTAATTATATGTTAATATTTACATGAATATGTATGAAACATGATTCTTCGAAAGGGTTTTAAGTCTTCATCAGCGGTATCAAATGATGCAACATTTCATGCTTTGTGCATTTTATTTTCAGAGTCATGTAACAGCGTTTGACGTCCTGGAAGAAGCTGTCGAACTAACCCAAGAAAATGCTGCCAGGTTAGACTTCTGTGACTTAGTACCCAAATCTCATAATGATGAGCAATTAATGTCAAAGGTTACCACATTCTCTATGGATTGATGGAATTGCCAAATAAGTAGTTTACAAAAACATTAAATAATAATAATAAGTAAGAAAGATGCTGGCCATGTTGTCTTAAAAATTGTTCAGCTATATATAGCAACAATGTCAATAACCAAATCATTGTCATCAAACATTTCCATTATTAGGAACAGTTTTTAATTTAACAATATGTAAGTGTATATTTTCTGTAAAAGACTAATGGAAAAGTTAGGGGCAGGGAGGGGGTGTGAAAGGAGAAAAGAAAAAAAATTAAACAAGTCTGTGAATTAGTAAGAGATAACCACAGTAGGAAATGCTGTAGATTTTTTCCCTTGATCCTTTAGATACCCACACATGAATTATTATTTCATGTTGCTATAGAAGAGGTGTGTACATCTGTTTAAGAACAATAAATCCTGGCTTTGCAAGCCTCTCTGTTACAAGTTAGTACAATTGTTACACAAATGCATAGCCCTTGTTACCACCTTCAATATTCTTAACTAAGTTGTGCCTATAAAGTTCAAAATTGCTATGCAGATTTTAATGGAATATTAAACAATGAATTGTGGCCTTTGAAAGCTATTGTTATGTTGATTGTTAATCTCTGTTAATATCTCTTGCATCCCACAGATACAATGTACAGGATAGATTGAACTGCTACAATGAGTCTGTCTCATGTAGAGTACCAAAACATCTTGAAAATAGCAAGTTACAGTTTGATCTGATTGTCAGCAATCCACCCTATATCTTTGAAGAGGACTTGGACGGTTTAGAACCAGAGGTGATAAAGTAAGTGGATAGTACAGGTTGAAGAAAGTTATTTAAACATTAAATTACATTAAAGGGGGTGAGTGGGTAGAGCTTGGGGTTGGGTAAAAGTGATTCTTTGGCTGAAGGCTTGTTATTTTCTCCTTAACAGAGCTTGAATACATTTCCAGACCACTGGTATTGTTAAGTTAAAACTCAACAACCAGTGATAACCAATACCTGTTAACGACATAAGGACCCTTAAACTGAATGGACTTAAGACACTACATAGGGAATAAGTTAGTGTTCAGATTTTGCGTAGGACGTTTGATGGCTCTGAATTTTTTTCTCTCATTGAATATTGTACTTCCTGTGTAGAAAACTGCTATACGTCTGTACACTTGTATAGCAACTGGACCATTTTTTTATAGCATTTTGCAAAGCCATACCGGATAAATTATTCACTGTTACACATCTAACAGCCCAAATGGTATAAGTTGCACACATGATGCGTAACCGTTGGACCTTTTGCAGATATTGCAGTACCTTGTAAACAAGATTGTGTACCTTGCTATGTTGATTAGCCACAGTGTGGTTATGGTTATTGCAGTGTGGTTGGCAGGGATGCAAAAGGGACAGTCTGCCTGCAATTTCCAGTTAATTTGTGCACCTCCATTTTGAACTCTTGAAATTTGTCTAATAGCATATATATAGTCTACACAGATCATTACTTTGAAATAAAAAAAAAATTGGCATCTCTTCTCCTCCAACAGAAACATATGCAAACTGTTGTCCTGCTTATTGCCTTCTCGACTCTCTTGATTTACATCAGAGCTTGAGAACTGATTATTTTTGTGTCCTTCTGCTCTCTGTATGTCAGGTTTGAAGACTCAGCTGCTTTAAATGGTGGCCGTGACGGTGCTGATGTCATCTATGACATCATCAAACTCTCTCCGCATGTCTTGAAACCTGGCGGCTACATTTGGTTGGAAACGGACACGAGACATTCTGAGATACTTAAAGATTGGCTGGAGAGACATCGGGATTTGTCTGTTCAGTTTGTTTGCTGTTTCCCGGATTTCACTGACAGGTAATAACGTAAAGGAACTTTCTCGAACATGTCGCCTTTAAAGATTGCATAAGCTATCGTTAGGATACAAGCAAGTTCATAAGAAAACATCTGGATTGATTTTGGCATTCTAAATGGGCAAATGGATAGAAACAACTGTAGGATAAGAACACATGAATAGTTTTGTTGTTGATATACTAAAGATAAAGTTTTATACACTTCTTAATGTGACGCATTGATGACTGTAACCAACCTATGAGAGAATATTTGACATTTTGTCCATCTGGAATAATTCAACTCAAAATTTAAAGAATACTGTTCTTGGTTGATTTTGTGATGTGCTCTTCGAAGTATTCATTAAATATTGATGATCCATTTAAGTTTCTTCCTCCACCCCCTTCCATCACCCCCTTCCATCACCCCCTCCATCACCCCCTCCTCTCTTCATCTCGCTTCCTGTCCTTCACAATACTCACTTGTTATTTCCTCCCCAATCTATCTTTTCATTCTCCCCATTAATTACTGACTCACCACTAACTACTAATTATTATTACCAAAATAAAATAAAACTGTTAGCAAACTGCTTATCCACTAGAGAGCCTGTGTAGGAGAATGTGTAAAAGTAAGTTGACCTAACGTTTCGATCCTAGTAGGATCCTAGCAGGGAGATCCTAGCAGGATCTTCTTCAAAGGCTAAATGACAAATATTATTACCATTAATTACAGACTAATTTAGCCAAATTGTTTCACCCTCCTGCACAGTTTATCTTTGAGGGATAATGCCTTCAGTGTTCAGTCTAGTTTTACTCTATTCTTTGTTTGTAGTTGCAACATAGTTGTCTCTGTCCATCTGTCACATTTCTACATCTTTTAATTTTTATAGATTCCCGAGAACATTGTTACTGTGTACCTTGAAATACTGTAGTGAAGTGATCTATTTGCAGAAACTCTCAATTTTCAATTCTTTTTATTCTTGCTTTAGACCCAGGTTCTGTCAACTCCAGTATGTTGGTGACACGTGATATCAGAGAAGGTTACACTGGAAGAAATTCTATAAAACAAGAATCAAGAAGGACAGGAGAAGTCGACAAGATCAGCAGAGGAACAGTTTGGGTTTGTTTTAATAGCAATGTTTGGAGGAGGGGGAAAAGATGAGGAGGGGGTGGAATTAATTTGGAGGGCTGTCAAGTCATTAGTCCAAGTCGGGTTATCAAAATTATCCTTGCGGTTGGTTTCCTCTGAGGCGAACAGTTTATGTATGTTTCAGGCAACCTTCAGTAATGGCTAAGTTGTCTGCAGGACAACCACTAGTTCTTGTAAAAATCAATCCTTGGTGAAACTCTTTTCTGTCCTACACAATTGCAGAAGATCTGTAACAGTTTTTGTGTACAAAACATTTTTACCTTCCGTGCTCTTGTGAAAAAGAAATATATGCTACACAGATGCAAAGCTAAATATAGCAGTTTTTGTCTTCATGAGAAGGAAACTTGCTACATAAATGAAAATGTACTTAGCAGCGTTCAGAGATGCATAGTCCTTTCATTATTTACTGAGAAAGAAACTTAGTACACAAGTGCAAAAATGTAAAGCAGTTTTCTGTATACAGACCTTGTGTGTACATTTAATGAGAAAGAAAATTGGTACACAAGTGCAAAGATAC
>KN886056.1:28770-46346 GCA_000934455.1 Apostichopus parvimensis
GTACATTTAATGAGAAAGAAAGTTGGTACACAAGTGCAAAGATACATGGCAGTGCTACACAAGTGACAGTTTTGTGTTCAGAATCTAACTTTCAGTATTTAATGAGAAACAAAATTTGGAAGTCATAAAGCTACTACAAGAAACATGTTTTGCTTCATGCATCAACGTCGCATACTAATATTAGGAAAGTAAACCTATTTTGGAGTTAATTAAAAACATTGTCTATTTATATTTGCTCCAAGACTGCCCTTGATTTGAAATGATATGGCAGTGTTTCTGATGTTTGGTCCAGTTGGTATGTTCACTTTGGGCTCTGTAACAACTAAAGTCTCTTCACAATGCTACATAACTGTTCATTGTAAGCCGTGTGTTTCAGTCAATCATCTACACATAACTGTAAGCTTACTTGCAGCTTAGTGCACATCAATGTTTTATAAAAGATTCCAAGTGATAATAAGTTTCCTCTATAATCTTGGCGGTTGCTTTGGCCGAGGGAGCTCCCTCCGTTTTAGTTCTAGCATCTGCTCCAAGTAAGCCCTTGATTTTGTAATGGTGTTTCAGTGTTCCTTATGTTTGGTCCAGTTGGTATGTTCACTTTGGGCTCTGACTGTACAAACTAAACCGTCTCTTTACAATGCTACATAACTGTTCATTGTAAACCGTGTGTTTCAGGTAATCTACACATGACTGTAATCTTACTTGCAGCCTACTGCACATCCTTTGGATTGCTTCTAGCTCTCACCAGCTTGGTTAATTTGGCCTTCCAAAGGTTGCAACTTGAATGCGACAACAAGTATCAGGCTAAAATAGAAATTAAATTTAAACATACTGGTTTTCTCAGGTGCAATGCTACAGATTAGCACTAGTTTCATGTCATGTAACTATTCTCCCAATACCATCACATGTGCTCTTCCCATGCGATGCGTCCAAGAAATTCCATTCTGCATCTAAGTCAAGTCTTCTTGATAATGCCTCAAATTTGTAGAAACATTAGTCCTATTCTTGTACTGTGAAGCAGGACCAACACTAAAATAGATTATATTGGTTACATCTGGACATAATGCTTCTTAGGTGTTGCTGCACAGGGCACTGACAAGCATTCAGACTTTTGCTTGATACAGTCAGTCACTAATAATATTAATGTAGATTTATATAGCGCCACTCCAGGAAACGAGTAACTGCCCATGGTGCTTCACAAAGTGCAAAGCATCAACATCGAAAAGCAGAACAGAAAAAATGAGTCTTTGGTAAACCCTTCAAAGTTGATAGATTTGAACAATTTCGAAGATGGTCTGGTAATTGATTCCAAAATACTTAGAAAGCATCACAGTCAGGCAACCCTTAGCTAACCATGTTGGCAATGGATTCAAGTAAACATGACTTGGATGGTGAATTCAAAATAATTTTCCTCACAAAGTCCTCAGAAACAACCTGAGGTAAAGAGTCAAGTAGAGAACCAGAAGATGGTGTAACAGAACATACTAAAGATGAATGCTGGCTCTGAATATTGACTGAGGCACAAAGTTCAGTAATCTTGTTGTAAAAATAACAGGAAAATCTTGTTGACAGCTCTGGTCTGGGAGCATCAATGTTTTCTTTCTGTTTGTGAGAAAATCCACAGTCATATAAAGTTCCTGTGGAGAAGCTTCAGTGACCTTACGAGAATAGTATTTCCTTCTTGCCTTATAAATATTTATGAATAAACTGAATAAACTCCTATTTGAAGAAAATACATTAAACTGTTTGAACAGCAGATATTAATTGGCTGTGTTAAAACGTTTCAAGTAACTGTTGGTTAATTCCCTCTCTGCATTGTCTCAGCAAATGTTGCAGCAGTGGCAGCGAAGTCTGGCAAATCAGACGTAATAGGTGATGCCATAACTACTTGAGCAATTACAGCATAGTCTGGAAACGTGTCTGATATTTGGTAGAGCTTTAGACATGCAGCTTGTAGCCCAGGGAAATTCCCAGAACGGAGAGATACCTTGACTAGATGAAAGTAGCGTGGCATGCATTCTATGTCAATGATAGGTGTGAGAGATAGTGGTAGGCGTTTGTCTGAATGACCTAACTGACTAGAATGGTTGGTATGGCTTCAACGCCGAACACATCGCATGTTTTCTGCCGGTCATCTACACCATATTCACATAGTCCTACAGCAGTAGTGGGTATGTTAACAGGGATCAGATTTGTGTCGATCGACTTCAGACGACCCATTGACATTGGGTCAAATGTGTTTTCCAGATCTGTACACAATTCTGTAATATACTGCATACTTTCACGCTGGAAGAACTTCTAGCAGATTGCCGATCACTGACCTTTACCCCGTTGTATCTGCCATTGGACTCAACCTGCACACATGCATCTTTCACTTTAGCCCCGTTTTCTTCTTTGAAAGTACCGAGTACCGATATGGTGCTTGCTACCAGTGGCTGAATTATTGGTAACATCGACCACGTCTCCCTGAAATGTTTTGCTTAACTTGGTAAGGGTCGGTAGGACATTTAGCCGGAATGTTTTGACAAGAACGAAGCCAACATTCTTTACTTTGTTGGCCAGTCCTTTCTCCTCAGTATTCTGTTTTCTCTGGTGTTTGTTCCAATGCTGAATGAAGGGTGGGATAACAAGAATGCAGTGCCTCCACTGCTTGGTGCTATGGCAACCACGGTCTTGCTTCTTCTTCTTCTTGCTTCTTCTTATTCTTGCTTCTTCTTCTCACCAGATAGTCACAGGTTCTTTTAATGCACAAACCTTGTATGGGCAATCTTCATCAGAACTCTCGCTCCTCCAAACTTCTTGAAGCATTCGCAAAGAGTTGTAGCGAACCGGAGAGTTTGTTAAAATCCTATACACCTGTCGCACCACCGTCTGGTAGTCCTCTAAGCTGCTCACTCCCGACAAGCGTCTTCTGCGGCAAGTGCAAGTCACTGCGCTACACAATGGATATGGATAAGTCGGGGGTTGTACAGCCGCTTCAATATCGCCCCAACACCATTCCTACAGCCTGTCATGACACTGGCGCCATCAATGCTTAACGACACATTCTTTGATAGTTCCGTGCCCTTCTGTTCCCATAAATTCTCAAAAAGAATTTAAGTAATCTAGTTTTGAAGTAACAATGCATGTACAAGAACTTCACATGATCTCTGATCAAGGTACTTCCTTTCTAAGTCATTTTTCTTGAACACAGGAGTCACATGGGCAACTTTAAAAGAGTCTGGGACAGTTCCTGTTGCCATAGAAAGATTAAATAATGTGTGTAATTGAAGAAAGCAGGACAGTCAGGCAACCCTTAGCTAACCATGTTGGCAATGGATCAAGTAAACATGACTTGGATGGTGAATTCAAAAAGATTTTCCTCACAAAGTCCTCAGAAACAACCTGAGGTAAAGAGTCAAGTAGAGAACCAGAAGATGGTGTAACAGAACATACTAAAGATGAATGCTGGCTCTGAATATTGACTGAGGCACAAAGTTCAGCAATCTTGTTGTAAAAATAACAGGAAAATCTCGTTGACAGCTCTGGTCTGGGAGCATCAATGATTTCTATCCATGTGAGAAAATCCACAGTCTTATAAAGTTCCCGTGGAGAAGCTTCAGTGACCTTACGAGAATAGTGTTTCCTCCTTGCCTCATAATTATTTTGTCTTACAATTTTGCACCAATCTTTGAAACATGCTTTGTGAACAGTCAGAACTTGTTGTAGCTGCCACTGGATTCAACCTGCGCATATGCATCTTTCACTTTAGTCCTGTTTTCATCTTTGAAAGTACTGAGCACCGATCTGGTGCTTGCTACCAGTGGCTGAATTATTGGTAACATCGACCACGCTTCCCTGAAATGTTTTGCTTAACTTGGTAAGGGTCGGTAGGACATCCAGCAGGAATGTTTTGACAAGAACGAAGCCAACATTCTTTACTTTGTTGGCCAGTCCTTTCTCCTCAGTATTCTGTTTTCTCTGGTGTTCGTTCCAATGCAGAATGAAGGGCAGGATAAAAAAATGTAGTGCCTCCACTGCTTGGTGCTATGACAACCACCGTCTTGCTTCTTCTTCTTCTTGCTTCTTCTTATTCTTGCTTGTTCTTCTCACCAGATAGTCACAGGTTCTTTTAATGCACAAACCTTGTATGGGCAATCTTCATCAGTACTCTCGCTCCTCCAAACTTCTTGAAGCATTCGCAAAGAGTTGTAGCGAACCAGAGAGTTTGTTACAAACCTATACACCTGTCGCACCACCGTCTGGTAGTCCTCTAAGCTGCTTACTGCCCGACAAGCGTCTCTTGCGGCAAGTGCAAGTCGACGCACTACACATTGGATATGGATAAGTTGGGGGTTGTATCGCCGCTTCAATATCCCCCCAACAACATTCCTACAGCCTGTCATGACATTAGCCCCATTACTGCTTAATGACACAATCTTTGATAGTTCCATGCCCTTCTGTTCCCATAATTTCTCCAACTTCTGCAGGGAACTATAGTCATATCATAATAATAATAATTATAATAATAATGATAATAACAATAATAATAATAGTAATAATAAGTGGAGGGGACTAAAGTCAGATAATAATAATTACATTATGCATGGTAAATATGTAAACCTCATCCACAGAAATCTCCTCATTGACCCCTTGGAATAGGGTAACAGCCTCTCTCCATATCTGATCAAAAGGTGAGATGATCTTCCCTTCAGTCCTGCTCTGTGAGGTACTCCTGGAAGAGCATTCTAGCAGATTGCCAATCACTGACCTTCACCCTGTTGTAGCTGCCGTTGGATTCAACCTGCGCTTTACGCATCTTTCACTTTTGGCCCGTTTTCATCTTTGAAAGTACCGAGTACCGATGTGGTGCTCGCTACCAGTGGCAGAATAATTGGTAACATCGACCACGTCTCCCTGAAATGTTTTGCTTAACTTGGCAAGGGTCGGCAGGACATTTAGCCGGAATGTTTTGACAAGAACTAAGCCAACATTCTTTACTTTGTTTGCCAGTCCTTTCTCCTCAGTATTCTGTTTTCTCTGGTGTTTGTTCCAATGTCGAATGAAGGGCGGGATAAAAAGATGCAGTGCCTATACTGCTTGGTGCTATGGCAACCACTGTCTTGCTTCTTCTTCTCACTTCTTCTCCCTTCTTTTTCTTGCATCTTCTTCGTCTTGCATCTTTTTCTTCTTCTCACCAGATAGTCGCAGGTTCTTTTAACGCACAAACCTTGTATGGGCAATCTTCATCAGAACTCTCGCTCCTCCAAACTTCTTGAAGCATTTGCAAAGAGTTGTAGCCAACCGGAGAGTTTGTTAAAATCCTATACACCTGTCGCACCACCGTCTGGTAGTCCTCTAAGCTGCTTACTGCCTGACAAGCGCCTGACAAGTGCAAGTCACTGCGCTACACAATGGATATGGATAAGTCGGGGGTTGTACAGCCGCTTCAATATCGCCCCAACACCATTCCTACAGCCTGTCATGACATTAGCCCCATTACTGCTTAATGACACAATCTTTGATAGTTCCATGCCCTTCTATTCCCATAACTTCTCCAAAAGAATTTAAGTAATCTAGTTTTGAAGTCACAAATGCATGCACAAGAACTTCACATGATCTCTGATCAAGGTACTTCCTTTCTAAGTCGTTTTTCTTGAACACAGGAGTCACATGGGCAACTTTGAAAGAGTCTGGGACAGTTCCTGTTGCCATAGAAAGATTAAATAATGTGTGTAATTGAAGAAAGCAGCACAGTCAGGCAACCCTTAGCTAACCATGTTGGCAATGGATCAGGTAAACATGAATTGGATGGTGAATTCAAAATGATTTTCCTCACAAAGTCCTCAGAAACCTGAGTACCAGAAGATGGTGTATTCAGAACATACTAAAGATGAATGCTGGCTCTGAATATTGACTGAGGCACAAAGTTCAGCAATCTTGTTGTAAAAATAACAGGAAAATCTCGTTGACAGCTCTGGTCTGGGAGCATCAATGATTTCTATCCATGTGAGAAAATCCACAGTCTTATAAAGTTCCCGTGGAGAAGCTTCAGTGACCTTACGAGAATAGTGTTTCCTCCTTGCCTCATAATTATTTTGTCTTACAATTTTGCACCAATCTTTGAAACATGCTTTGTGAACAGTCAGGACTTGTTGTAGCTGCCACTGGATTCAACCTGCGCATACACATCTTTCACTTTAGTCCCGTTTTCATCTTTGAAAGTACCGAGTACCGATGTGGTGCTTGCTACCAGTGGCAGAATAATTGGTAACATCGACCACGTCTCCCTGAAATGTTTTGCTTAACTTGGTAAGGGTCGGTAGGACATTTAGCCGGAATGTTGTGACAAGAACTAAGCCAACATTCTTTATTTTGTTGGCCAGTCCTTTCTCCTCAGTATTCTGTTTTCTCTAGTTTGTGTTCCAATGTCGAATGAAGGGCTGGATAACAAGAATGTAGTGCCTATACTGCTTGGTGCTATGACAACCACCGTCTTGCTTCTTCTTATTCTCGCTTCTTCTTCTTCTTGCTTCTTCTTTTTCTTGCTTGTTCTTCTTTTTGCTTCTTCTTCTCACCAGATAGTCGCAGGTTCTTGTAACGCACAAACCTTGTATGGGCAATCTTCATCAGTACTCTCGCTCCTCCAAACTTCTTGAAGCATTTGCAAAGAGTTGTAGGGAACCGGAGAGTTTGTTACAAACCTATACACCTGTCGCACCACCGTCTGGTAGTCCTCTAAGCTGCTTACTGCCCGACAAGCGTCTCCTGCGGCAAGTGCAAGTCGATGCGCTACACAAAGGATATGGATATGTCGGGGGTTGTACCCCCTCTTCCATATTCCAACATCACCATTCCTACAGCATGTGATGACACTAGCCCCATCACTGCTTAATGACACAATCTTTGATAGTTCCATGTCCTTCTGTTCCCATAACTTCTCCAACTTCTTTAACTTTTTAAATGAGCATTTTTAATTTTTATTAAGAGTGGAGTTAGCCACCTTTTTGGAACCTAACTATATAGACATAGCGACAAATGTTTGATAATCCACACAGTCATGGTTTTTAAACAAAGACTGTTACTTGTACTTTAAATATTTACATCTGTGCAATCCATCCCAGAACTGGCACTTCCTTGCACAGTCTAGTAGAAGGTACAACGGAACAGAACTGGAAAAATAACTTCTACTATAAGATACTGCAAATGCGCAGCATCACCGCTCAAATTATTAGCCACGTTAACTTTGAAATTGGTTTTGAAGTACCAATAATCCGTAGGGTCTCCATTATATTCGAATACCTCGTCCCTTGGTAACTGTAAAGCTAATTTGAGTTCGATAGACCCAAAACCATAGTTGGAATCACAACTAGAACTAGACGATCTTAAATGTTGAAGACCTTCAACATACTTGAGGTCTGTTACTATTATTGCCATCGGTAACACCATTAACTTCCGTCGTCGAGCCAACGCCATGACTAACGTTACTATTCCTAGTATCAATACCGTTATCATCATTGTCCGACGATTGCCATCTGATGCAAATTTCTTCAGCACAGCTTCAACATCAATTGTAAAGTCTCTGTGGATGTGCATGAGTGCCAAACCGCTGAGTCTCTCTTCATTCATTGTAGAACGCATGTAGTTTTTGATTCTGCGCATTGCTCTTTTCCTCGTCGCACTTCGGGAGCTTCTGAGATCCACTCTGGCCTATTTTATGCTTACATCTACGAACCTGTGGACTGGGACCCTTACTGCAACGAACTTGGATGTCCACGTCCGCCATCCATTCTTCTTCCAATAGAAACCTTTCTTCGTCCACAAGCTTTCCACATACTGCTTAATGGCCCTCTTCTATCACTTCCAAACCTTGTTTTGCTTTGTCAAAAAGCTCCTTGACAGGTTCTATTCCCACATCGATTCTAATAAGACTAGAAATGGAATGCAGTGCCCTCGTTAAGGTCCCCTTCTTGTTCCTGGGCCGTAACAGCAATGTCTTTACAGCCTCATCTGTAGACATCTTCAAATTCCAGATTGTATTTACTGTCAATCTATGAAGATTTCTTTAACTCAGTATTCCAAAGAATATTCAACGCAGATGTTTAATGAGTCGATGCATATATTCTGCTTTGATCTGCTATAATCTGGTAACTAAACAAATTAAAACAAAACATAAGTTTATAATGAAACAACCAGGAAATCAATGAATGAATAAAGAAATATTAATAAATAAACACATAAATCGAGATCATGCAGAATAAATAATTCCTCGTATCGGGTTTCTGACCGCATCCGCTTTTCCCCAGGTTTCATTTTCTTGGCGCTACAAACCGTGCAGCTTCTTGTTGGGTTCTTCTTGGAACCTGGTTGTGGCTCAGTGTACACCGGCCAATGATTTGAATGACAGTAAGCCAGTCTGGCTGGATTGGATTGACTCCTTTTTCCTGTTTTCTTGTGTGTTGATCATCCCCACATTCCATCAGGCCCTCAGAAATAAGTTCATCGACTAATGCAAGGATGAAATCCATGTGAGGAATGTTTCTGCCAGAAACAGGTTTGTACACAATGTATGCATTGGTGACAGCAACATCACTCAAGTACCAAACCAGTTTTCTTGTACCATTTTATTGTACGACGTGCTTCTGTGTACACCTTGGCCATCTGGTCGGCCATATCCACAGATCCTATATGTTCATTGTAATCAACGATAAGCTTTGGCTTTTTGATTTGTTTGTTTGTGTCCTTATCAACTTTGCCTGTATGAACCTTAGATATGAGCCGAACCCAGCGGTGTATCCCTTGGTCGTGGGCAACGAGCACCCCTACGACGGTTAGAAAAAGCCGAACCAGGGGCCTGACCACTATTAGCAGGTTTCGCGGATCTCCCGCGAAAGGGAGGCACGGCAGGAGGTTCCGTGGTCTTACGGAGGTTGTCTCTCCTCACTACGTCCTGCTCGACGACCTGTTGAAACGAGCCTCCGAAGAGGTCCAATCCGGAAAGGGGGGCGCCCCTAAGAGCACTGGAGGCGATGTCCGACAATCCCAACAGCGGGAGGACGTTACGCCGACGCACAGAAACTGAACGAAGCGCCACACGAGAAAGGTGGTATCCTTTCCTCAACAACTCTTTCATCATATGCATTACAAGTCCAATCATCCCACCGCCTTGCTGCTCTATTTCCTCATCCACTTCCTTTCCAGTGTACAGCCTAAATTTCCAGGTATATCCTGTACCATCACAAATCTTGTAAGCTTTCATTCCATACTTAGCTGGTTTTCGAGGGTTGTAAGTTTTAAAACTTAGCCTCCCGAAGTATCTTTAGTAATGCTTCATCAATTGAGACATTCTGCTGTGAGGTACAAACATATGTAAAAGCCTTAGTGACTGAGTCATACAACGGTCTAATCTTGAAAAGTTTGTCATAGCCTGCCTGACCTTAATTCTTCTGATTGACATTGTTATTGAAGTGCAGAAACTGCAAAATCAGCTGAAATCTGTCCCTTGTCATAAACGAGGAAAAGAATGGTGTCAGTACAGCCTGTGTGGTGCTCTAATACATATGTAAAGCAGGCTCACCGACAATTCTGGTAAGCATAAACAACGCCCAACAAATTTTGAGTTCACCTCGTAAAATGTTTTCCCACATTTTACCACGAGAATGTTCTTTTTCCGTTTCCTTGGAATCCTCTATGACCTGCTCTGCAAAGAGATTTGTTTCAGTTACAACAGAGTCAAAGGTTTCATCACTGATGAACTGCTTGAAACATTCTAATGGAGTGAGTCCTTCATCAATATTGACTCTTGGATTTCCTTCAGTTTGTGTTTATACTACAGGTGCCTACAGGTTAAACATTACCATTAAATGTGAATATATTTAAGGCAAATTATGAGCCAGGAATATCAGCATGTTAACTTTTTCTGGCTTAAGGAGAGTCCTTCTTTTGCTAACAGTCTGACCAGAAAGAGAAATTAACCTCTCCAACGGAACGCTCGTGGCACAAATGGATAGGGTTTTCTGCGCTAGCTAACGAATGGTTGGAAACTTTTGTCCATTCAGTTTCCACCACAACAGAGGGTCAGTGGAACCGTCCTCCGTTGGAAAGGCCAGTTACTTGGTGATTTCCTCATTCATAAATTCTTCTGGAGTCTTGCCCTCCCTCTGTCCGTCATATGCGGCATGTCTTTTTTTCTGTTTCGCCTCGGAGAGCATCTCGGAAAGTGTTAGCTTTCACTTGCGGTTCGGCCCGGCAACTGTTTCTGTGAGGCTGCTTCCAGTCGCTGCAGGAATAGGTGCACCAGGTTGATGCACCGGATCGTAGCAGTTTCTCAATTCCTCTTGAACGGACGCTTTGGCGCGGACTACTTCGTCGGTTTGATGCCACTCCAGTTTATAGAGCGGATCCACGAATGCGCAGATATCCATCAACTTGACGAGGGATGGGGAGTCGTAGCGAGCCTTCAAATCTTCACGAATTTTTCTTCGTAAATCCTTCACCAAGGTTGAATCAGTATCCTTACTTTGAAGAATAGACGTAATGAGATGGCTCAATGTAGGGAACAAGCTGGACGCTGTAATGTACTTGTCACCCCTGCAACAAATCAGTGAATTCGGCTAACGGACGAATGACATCCTGCAAGTCTTTCAAAACCTGGACGTCTTGCCACTTCAACACAAGGTGAACAGACCTAGGATCCTCCGCGAGAACTTCAAGGGCGGGTACATCGTTCTCCAACAGGCGGTCCACCATTTCAAATCGCGATCCCCCAACGAGTTTCACATTCCTGTGAAAATAATAAATATCAATCGTAAGGCCTATATTTATTTCATCGGCGGCGTATATTTGAATGAACCGATTCATTATAAATTTATACGGCAAATGTCCGGAAATTAGAAGAAAGAAAAGACAGAGGGTGGCAACTCTTAAAGCGCTAACAATCATAGGAATCGGTGGTATCATGAGTGGCAGGTACACGAACTATAATAGAGCACATCCTCGGCTGCAACCGTAAATACATATTTATTGTGAACGATGATTTTTGCAATTCAAGTAGACTTCTCGTGCGATTATTTGCGGTATGTGGTCCATGTTATATATCCGTGTTAGTAATCTGTTTTGTCTTTGACGAGGTTGTCTTTATCATATATAAAATAATTTTTGATTCTTCACTCTTAAATTCATTCTTCGTATTTTATGCAGCTGTTTAAGTTTGCTTGCCATATACTGACAAGCTTCCTGTACTAAGGGGGCAAGAACCATTGCAATAGTAGGTAGGCTTAAACCAAAATAGACAAAAAGATCATTTGCAAGTTATGATGAATCTTAGTAATGGGGTTTAAAGATTTTAGATTTGCCACCTCCCTCTAGCACAACTAGGGTCATCTGAAGTTACGTTTTTGATAAGTAATTATGAAGTAACCATACCATCTGACAGCATTGAGGTTAATATAAAGTACAAAAGCAAATGTCTTACCGTGATCAGAGATTTCTGTTGCATGTTCTTTTGCTTCTGCTTTTCTTGCAAGTTTCTTCTCTTCTTGAAGCTATGCGAAAATGCACCAACCATCCCGCGGCACATCCCAATCCCCCGACTTATCCGTTGGTCATTTTTCATCGATAAAGTGCACAGTGCAGCTGATGTACGGCTGCATGCCGGCTACACTGGACCAAATGTCGGAGGTCGCGGAAAAAAAAAGTAATACCCTCGAGTTCCTTCTCTTTGTCCTTGTTTAGTTCATGGAACATTTTGGTATTGCCTCGTTAGAAAAATACTTCGGAGAAGGTAAATCATACTGGCTGTCAAAGCATGCCAGCATGTCTCTAAACCCTGACTTCTCCACACTGTAGAGCCGCAAAACATCCTTTGCAATGCATTTTGTAACTGCCTCTGTTAGAAGTTTCCATCTGGTACACTCGTGTGGTTGTACTTAACGACTCTGCTAAACTTTGCGCTAACGTCATGTTGCGTGAAGTTGATGGACTTTCAGGAACTGCCCGTTGATTCTCAAGCATGCCGAGCTCTGCTTTTAAAGTCGGATGACGAGTTGCAAGATGTGACTTTAGGTTAGTAGTGTTTCCTCCCTTTGTATGGACCTCTTTTAAACATGCCTTGCAACGTGGCAACTGTTCGTTTTTTGGTGTTCTGGTTTCATCCGGGTCAAAGCCGAAGTACTGCCAAACTAAGGCCTTCCTACCACGCTTGGCCACCAAACGGTCCCTAATATCAACATCCCCCGTTGATTGAGATGCCATTTATTCTTGCAAGTTGCAAGTATTTTTGTTAAGCAATAAATTTTAGAAATATAGAGACGTTGATGAATCAACAATAAACTTTGCTAAATTCTTCCAGAAATTTTCCACATTTATTTAAATTTCTTTCACAAGAAATCGTCATTTGTTAAATCCTCAAAAAATATCGTCTTGAAAAAAATTATCGCGATAATAATAATTTTGATATATCGCCCAACCCTACCTGCCACTAGCATCCCCATAAATCATTTAAAAATATAAACATATATTTAAAATAATATACATTGTCACGTTTGCAAGTGGCATATATTTTTATACAGTACAGCACAGTCATATGCAAACTGGCAATAAGAAACATGCAGACTACATTTGACCAAAATAACATTGTTTTGGGCAAAGCATTGGTTATAATGGGAATCTGGGGCTGCTTTTACAAGTAGCTATCCCTTGTCCGTAAGGGAACCCGGGTGTGCCACCCCACTTATTTTGTGGCCTGTTGCATGACACCCCCCCCCCCCTGGAGCAGCCCGCATATAAGATAAAGAAACAAGTGCAAGAATGGGGATGTCCAGACCATCTGACATTTGTCAGCTAATGTCAGAGAAACCAGAACAGACTAGCGCTGTTTATCAAAAAGTACCAAGGTTCTATTAACTTCTGTGAACAAAAACTGCTATTCATCTTTGTAGAAGAAAACATATGTAGCAACTTGCCTATTTTCTATAGCATTTTTTTCTCAAGAAGAAAAAAAAACACCCTCCATCTGTGTTTCTGTGTAGCAACCTGCCTATTATGTACAGTATTTGTGTTATTTTGTAACCAAATTTTATACTAACTAGTGAGTCTCAGTGTGGGTGATCCAATGGTGTCTTGCGCTGCATTCTCTGTTGCTCAGTTATAGAAGGATGTTATGATGAAGTTAATTTCAGGCTTCATGATAAAGCTGTGTAAGATGTGACATTATCATGCAGGCAGAATATCTTTATAGTTCAAGTGGGGAGTCTATGAAGTTAAACTACACGAAGATCTTTTTTTGCAATGAAGAAAAAGTTGAGATGTCTGCCAGATAACTTTTTGCATGTGGATAATACCAATATGTAAAGCTTGTCTGGGTGACAAAATTGGAATGTAGGTAATGTGCTATTTGCAGAGAATTTGTGGCTGAAGGGAATGGATTTATTTTTTATATACTTGTAGGGGGGGTGGGGTTGTCATATAATTAATAATAATAATAGGGTATTTATCTGTACCAGGGTAATTTAATATTTTTCAAGGTGCATTGATCATTTTACAGATGGAAGACATAAGAAATGAATAATATTTATGATAATATGTTAAGTGAATACAGACTAGTGTTTGTATTATTGTAGAGTAGAAGCTATGGTTTCAGGGGCCCTGGTTCCAGAGATTTAGCTTGGGGTCCTTCATTGTTACTTCATCTAAACTACACTTGATGTAAGGCCATAAATACAACATAGAGAAGAGGCACGATAATAGGTCTGGCATTGAACTTGACTGTTAACATTTTAACCAGAAAACAACAGTTATACCCATGTATTTATTTATTATCCATTATCCATTAGCTCATAATATGGGAACCAACTCTTGGGGGTACATTTGGGGGCCCTGGTTCAATGAACCACCTAATGCTACACCTCTATGGTGTGTGTGTGTGTACACCTCTGTGTTAAGTGATAAGTTGACTGTTGACTCTTAAGTGATAAGTATGAAATATTTTTAAAATGGAAGGAAGTTTTTAATAAATCATTACAACTGAAAGTTATTGTGTTTTGTTCTCGTGAATTTTATCAGTGACCATATCCTAAACACAAGATCAAAGTTTAATAGTGTTAACTAAGAACTGTTAAATAAAGCATTGAGAAGGCCGATGAATGCCTACATGTGGACCCCTGGTCCCCCACACCATAAGGATGAACGCTATATGGGTGTGGCACCACTATATAGGTGACAGGTTCAACACAACTGAACAATTGTCTAGCTCTTGTCTCTACCCTTCCATCCCTCCCCCCCCCCCCCCCCCCCCCCCCCCCCGCTTTCTCTCTTTATCTGGTGTGGGGCTCCAGTGGTGGAGGACTGCAGAACTGTATAAATGACTTTGTAGAAGTCCTGAGGGTCTTTTAAATTTTTGTAAGTCTGTGGGCAAATTGTCATTGTGTTTACTTGTGGATTATCACAACTAATGTACGTGTCCAATACTCCAGATTAAGAAGGGCATGTTAACATGTAACTTGTGAGAAACGACTGACTTTCACTCTTCAATGCTTGGAGAACTGACAGTTGGGTGATAGTTTTATTAATCTTTAAACCTTGACAGTGGACAGCCAGTTATTTACCTTTGATTGCCCCCCCCCTCCTCTTCCAGTTTTCATCATAGAAAAGTCCAATGAATTAAAAATATTGTTTTATTGTGATGCAAATGCTGTCAATCACATGGCCAACAATAAAACTGACTAACACTGATGAAAGATTAGCACAGGGTGAGGTATTCAAAAACAGATAACATCCTTGCTGTCACACCATTAAATACAAGGACTGTTTATGATAGTAACAACTCATGAGCAACATACAGTTATGATTAATTCGATTAGAAGAGAATATCAACGCTATGCCACCTCCTTCATACAGTCGACGATCGAAATATAACAGACAGCTTCCCTCTGGAGTATGGTCTGCATGAAACAATTAACGTTATGCCACCTCCTTCCCACAACAGTCGACGATGGAAATATAGGTCATGCGTTTTGAGAGTGCAGGCTAACCGACCAATATATCATTGTTGATTTGGCCTTTGCTGGTAAATTACCTGCTTACAGGCAATAAGGGAGGGATTGTAGATAGAGCCATAAACGTTTGTCAGTCGGCAGAGTCATGTTGGAGCTCTTTTAGAGAGAACGCGGACACTTTCCACTATGGCATAGAAAGCAGGGAAAAGTGTCCGCAGGACACTATTCACGCAAGGTAGACACTATTTCCTAGTAATGATTGTCCGTAGGACGCACGGACACTCATTACTGCCACACCGGCTGTTCTAATACGTTTACGTCAATACAATTCGTAGTAAACGAGGTCTATGTGTACACATGGTATGAGCGGTCTCTGCCATGAACGGCTACCGTTCCACGCATGCTCAGTTAAATTACATTACTCTTTGCTTCACCTCTGGGAAGATCGTGCCGATGACCCCGAATAAGGCAAGTTTTTGTTTCAATTTTTTTTTAGCTAAACATTACCGAACGATCACGCATGTCATCACGTATTTTAGACATAAATTAGAGCCGACAGTCTCCAAACATTTGCCTCTACAAGTGGGGTAGTACCCTTAGTTTATGATACATGTACCCAACTGTAAACAAACACACCAATATGTCATAATATTGTTATTATAAGACCAGCAATCTTCAAACTGCACGTCATTATGATAGTCAATAATTTGATGAATTGTAACATAAATAAATTCGGGCAGTGTAAATCTGTCATCGTCTATATCCGTGGAAGTGTTTTGAAAGTTAAGGTCAGTTATATACTGCCCTCTTCAAATAGTTGCACGGCAACTACACAGCGGGTTCAAAACTTAATTTTCTAACTTAACTCAATATAAAATGTAATTTAACAATAATTTGGCGGATCTCTGGTTCTAGGGATCAATTAACTATATATCCATGAAAGTGGACATCCGGTACTCAAAATGTCTGACACTACACGCCTGGAAAGGGAGTTGTCCTAAACAATTGTGGTGACATTTGAAGTAGCCTACTAACGTAAAAAAGGAACAAACCATACTGTGGAGGGAGACACGCGCAGAAATATAAAGAAGAATTTCAAGATTATATAGAGAACCAAAAGAGGAAAGTACCGTGCAAACAGTTCTTGTGTACACTTCAACTCACGTACCCTCTCATTTACACGCCCTGCTTTAGTGCTACTGTTAAGTACTCGAGTATGGTTTCAGATGAGAGGCTACTGGCTGGAATTAGCGTTTGTTTGTTGTTGTCAGAGTTCAGTGTAGGCGGTGCTTGTGTGGTAGTATAGGATGGAAAAGTTTGTTCAGAAATCTGAAAGATGTTAGATTGTTCAAAACCCCATGCACCGATCTTCCACTGGAGCGACTGAAAGACGTTTCCCCCTTTTGGGAGGGAGGGGGTGGTAGGGAAGGGGAGGGAGGGGAGGGAAGGTAATGGGCTCATTGGAAAACGAAACGAAAGCATTTGAGAATTATACTTTAACTTTTAGGCTTCTGTGTGGGGGGTGGTTGTATAGGCTAAATATTCTACAGTGCATTGGTTCACAAAAATATATTTACATTTCACACGTTTCTTATTACTTACAGTATATCTTCTGTGAAGTTTATGCAAACGACGATAGTTGATCTGTATGTATGTGCGTCTATAAACTGTAAGAATTTGTACTTTAATGAGAAATCTACTTTGTAAACTTTCGTTGGGTATATAGAGCCGATGTACGTATATGAAAGTCTTAAATGCTGCGATTCTTCAGAAAATTGAAGAGGGGGGATGGGTAGGGGGTAGGGGATGCCATATAACCTCAGCCAAAGTGTCCCCCCCCCCCCCCCCCCCCGCTCCCGTTAGAGACCAGACCAAATGTACCAGCTTTCGTTGTACAACGATGCACGAGTGTCTTCCTATATTAGTCTGTATGCATCGTTCAGTCTGTTTTGTCCCCATAGTGTCCGTTACCTTTCTCACGTAAGCCGCACCGTGGAATGTGTCGTCTTGTTCCAATGATATGTTTTCTCTCTCTCTCTCAATCTTCATACAAAACCACAGACCGTTTATTGGTTACCTTTATGGCTCACCACAGTAACAAAGGCACTCATCTTTTTCCCCATTAGTTTGTTTTTGCGAGTGTTACCGATAGTATTCATGTGGTAAGAATGCATTCAATCTTTCGACCCTGAAGAATTCCCACCACCAAAAAATAACTCAAAAGAGGGTTAAAGATAAATGAGCCGGGTTCGGCAAACGTTCATCATCGGCCTACTCAAGCAAGGAAACCGATTGGTGCTTTCCATCCCCCAAAACACAACCTTCAAAAGGGCTTTCATCTCCAGAAGGCTTACCAACCCACTTTACATGCTTGTGTTTATTCACATCTGCTTTTATTTGATGTGTAGTAGATTTACAGGAATTGAAAAGACTTGTCCATTTGACTTTACGATTTCAGCTACAGTTTATAGTAAGAGGGACAGATGGTCGAAAGAAAGTACAAATTGTTCAGATCTCTTTTAGAGCAGGACGTTCTAATTGGCGATGGGTGTAGTCACAGATGAAAGTAGTGTTGTTTTTTATTCTGTCTCTTTCTTATAATAGAAA
>KN886056.1:54188-66755 GCA_000934455.1 Apostichopus parvimensis
GGAATGATACTTCCGCCCCACCATATTTTTCACTAGGGGGCTGGCGCCCCCCAGCCCCACCGGTTCCTACGCCCTTGATTGCATGTACACATTGCCTGTAGTGGATAGCACTAGTTCCCCACGATACGAAATACGTCAGTGCCTGTATGAAGTACGTCAGTGCCTGGGAGTGTATGGAGTACGCCAATGCCTGTATGAAGTACGTACGTCAGTACCTGTATAAAATATACCTGTATGAAGTACATCGGTGTTTGCACGAATTGAGGGGCATACACATCAGTGCCTGCATGTACGAAGTACAATATAGTGTCGGTATGTAGTGCCTGTATGAAGTACACCGGTGTATGTATGAAGTAGCTATAGGTTTCACCACTTCTTGCATGGAGTACCGTATATAGTAGGTTACACCAGTGCCTGTATGAAGTATATGCTACAGTGGTACATGTATGAAGTCTCTCGTATCTAGTATATGAAGTATAATAGTGTCAGAAAGAAAAAGTAAAGTAATAGCAAATGAAATGAGAACCAAAGTGGAAGTGGTAAGAGATGTGACGTCTGCTTAAACTAGCCTCCTGTCTGGAGTAAATCCTTTCAAAACAGACCATCGTGAAGTCTGGAAACATTCAACACAATGTCTCACCTTCATACCGCTGTATGTTAGGCCTTCTAACCTGTATACATATATGCTAGTTTACCGCCAAAGTATGAAGCATATAGCCTACCACAAAACAAGCCTCAATAGAGAAGTCCTTAGAAACCGATATACCGTCTGCGGTTTACTTTAGGTTCTATAGAGCTAATCCAGTGAGTGGTGAATGCCATAATGGACAACCCGAGAGCCACTGGTATCCGATAATCCGATTCAGGGTGTTTGAGCAATCATAATATTATTACCTATAATTATTTCCGGCACCTTGAGGCCTCTAACGGATTTTAATGGCATACCAGAGAGTATTAAACCAGATTATTTATTCAAGAGGTGGAATTTTAAAGGATTCCTACCCTAAATATTTTGACTTATTTCAATGAAGAAAGTCGGATATTGTTTTTTCAATTTTTTTCCCTGTTCTCTTAAAATGAGGATCCCTTAATATTTTTTCTCCTATATTTCGACCGGCTTTGTTGTACCTGGCCCAGGGGCTGTACTTCTCTCAGGACCTCTCGTACAGTATGTGTACTGCTTTTTTTTGGGGGGGGGGGTTGGGGGGACTCCCCGGGGGTTTATTGATTGATTAATATCCAACATTTGACTTTAAAATGTTATCTTTGAAATGTGAGAGATACATGGCATTCGTCACGGAGTTATAACACCTCTCGATAGCATATCAAGTGCTTATCGCAAGTACTTAACATTTAAATTGAACTGAAAGTCATTCATCAAACCTTATGTAAATACTTCTCAACATGATTATGACGATGTTATATGATTTGAAAACCACTTCAGTTTGCCAATATCGTTTACATAATTGTTTATGATGTACACACAATGTAAATCTTCTGTGAGCTCAACAATGTCTGTATCGTCTTCAATGGGTTTTGATCTGTGATGTAGCTATATATGTGTATATAGTCGTAAGTCTAAGCTCGTATACAGACGACAGCTGATTAACTTGAAGAGGGGCAAATTCTCACGTAGTTGACAAGGTTTGTTCTTTTCTCTGTTTTGTTATGTTGTCAAAGCGTGTGAAAGAAGATTAACTTACTTAGAATAACAAACTGCGTATAAACTATACATGTGAGCAGCTGTGACGAGTTGCACGTGCTGTGTTATGGCGGACAGTTTATCAAAATGGTGTAGGCCTGATATATTCATTTTAGCAGGCGGTATTTTTTGTATTTATTAGTAAAATTAAGTAAATGAATTAAATTGCAACGCAAGTCATTAACACGCTGTATGTATATGCACTGAAGTTGCCGCAGTAGGAGGTGTAATCATACTAGACTGTTACAGAATTTACCATAATTCATCGATAGATCTGAACAAAATAGGTTATTTCTGTCATAGCAGTTGTTTGACATGTGACTGTTTTATTTACTTATGTATTTTTGTGTGTGAACATTTCGCTTGCGAAATATATCACCAATATTCCTATAGGCCTATGGCAGAGTTAATTATTGCACACATGATTTTTGTAGCCAATGTACATGGATTACAACGAACGCACCAGAGCCCCCTACATTGGGGGAGGAGGGTAACAGCTATGACTCCCCCCTACCCCGACCACCCCCCACCTCTCCGGCCCTCTGAATCTCAAGCTGGTGTTGTGGTCCATACGTACTTCGGTAGCTCTATGTAAAAACTGAAAATGAGAGTCGCCAATACACTGTATCATACCAGACATAATGCTTTATATACTCTTTGTAGGCTATACTATATTAACACATGCTAGGGAATGAACTCCGTCAGTCCTGGAAGCTTAACGTACATAATCCCTTGGCCGTCTATATCTCAGTCATGGATTCCACGGTCAAGTCGTAAGTAATCATCAAACGGCCCTATAGTTTGAAAGCAAATATAAAACGTTAGTTGATCCGTTGATAGAAGTGTTCGGATCATAAAAGATGCGGTACAATAAACCCTACTGTTTGGGCCTTATATTATAAGAGGTGTTTGATGAAACATGCAGCCGTCTGGGTGCCGTGTGAATTGGCTATTTATTTGTAATAACATGTCATGCACACTAGGGCGTTCCATGATATGATGAGGTCATGTGAGGTCAATAGATGTTTTGTGATACGAGAGATTGGATGACTTTTCTGCCAGTCTGTGGAAAGTAATCCGTCGCCGACTGGTTTTTCTGGTTGCAAACCCCATTTTTCGGTAGTTAGCGGAAGGGAAGGGGTAGAAAACGGAAGGGGAGGGCTATAGAAAACGGAAGGGAAATGAATGGGGAGGTAGGGAACATTGGAGAAGGAACAATGGGCGGAGACACTGGAAAGGGATATGTGAGAGGGAAAACATGGGGACAATGGGTAGGAAATGGGAAGAATGGGACGTAAAAATGCCGACGGGACATTGCGGAGGGAACAATGGGGAGGGGTAAATTTTGAAAGGGAAATGGGTGAGTGCAATCGAGGGTGCAATGGGGAAGGGGAACAATAGGGTAGGGGAAACCTTTGAAGGGGAATGGGAATTGGGGAAGGGGACAATGGGAAGGGAAGGGAAGGTGAAATGGACAGGGGAAGAATTGGAGAGGAGACAAATGCTGAGATGAGCCTATATAAATGACTAGAAAAGCAAAATACTTGAGTTTATAAAATACTCTCGACAGGTTTGACGTCACAAGTGCAATATTTTTTGCTCTAGTCACTGAAGATGAGGGAGGGGTGCATGGACCTCCTTGACTACATTTTCTCCCTGACTACATTTTCTGGGGGACCAAAGCCTACGATGGTACGGTAACCTAATTCAAGTGCAAATATAGAACTTGCAGGGGAACTTTTATTTACACACAGCGACGACAATGGGTCCGTTTGTTGCAAGCTATACCCCCAGGGCCTATAATCTAGGGATCAAAATAGGATTAGGCTAAATCAAGGCAAGATATGCTTCCTTATCAACTTGGGTGATAATATTACAAACGCATGTAAAAATGTACGTATGTAAGTCAATAAAATCCACTGACTTTTCAGCTCGGATCTTTCTAAGCCAGTACTATACGCTGGTACAAATCGCCGAATATTGCATTCAACAATGCAGTGTTTTAAATATTAGAACCGGTGACGCTTGTATACGTGTATGGCAAGCCGTTTGGGACAGACTTATACCAGCAAGCAATATCCTGATGGGTAAAGCTCATTCAATCGGTTATATTATGCGTTCGTCAACGCGTCGTTGAATTTGGCAATTTGTGAACACAACATGCAGCTTTAAGAGAACTTACCGCACTGAAACTTCCACTGCGCATATTACGTATCCAAAAACCTTATCTTTGTTTCACATTTTCAGTAATTATATAAATTAGTTGTAACTCACGCCTTACCTTGTTAGTATAGCTGAAAATATGTGATGTTACTCTCTGCCTAAACTAGTAAACTGGTTCCTTAAAGGGAATGTTGTCGATTTTCATTTTACTGATCACTGCTAGGAAATTTTGCCAATACTATACTCAAAACTTCACCATTCCAGGTCATCAGTGTTGACACTAACATATGATAAAATAGTCAAAGAATCATGGTCAATTATGCTCAAACATGAAGGAACATTTTGTTTTTATCCTCAGCTTTTTATAGTTGTTTCACGTTATAAGGCATCTGTCTAATTTACCAAATTTTCGTAACTGAGGAAAAGTTTCAAAGGTCAGAAAGCTCGTGAAAAATCAGTTTTGTTAACAACCCTTAGTATGCTAACATTTAGGGTCATTACTGGTAACCTTTAACGTATAGTACTGTATCACACTCATGTGAGTATGTTCAAGCTGTGGGGGATCAACGGACAAGCTAAACGATCTTACAAAATATGTTATTGTTTGCCTTGGCGCACCCATGGCGAGAACGGCACTTGTCTGACCCCATACGTACCTCCCGTAGTAAACCGTGCCATAAACTGTTTAAAACCCTTCGATATTTCGGAGGGCTGACATTTATTGGTTTACATGGCAACAGATTCTTCTCTTTGAGTCCAAACCACAGCTGGAAAGCAGGTGACATATTTTGATACCCTGACTATGGAACGCCGTTCGTGAACAACCGTTCTATAACTTATGTAAGTCTGTAGAGGTAGCTTGAAGCCTTCTAATCATTCAGCTTCAAGATAGCTGACTACGATGGTGGATCTTTTAGTATAACACAAGACGAAAACAACGATATGTGTAGAGTGAAAACAAATCAACATCAACCGTGACATGATAATGTTAAAGTCTAATACACTGATGATTGTTTCGTAACATGTTAATATAAAAAATATGAAAATGTGAAACGAACGCCGATAGGTTCAAACTAAATTGAACAAGCTGTTGATTTTAATATTGTCATGTTGTTGTTTAATTCTACATTGTCTTATTTTATATTTCATTGATTCATTGATTCGTTTACTCGTTCGTTCGTTCGTTCGTTCAATCATAGTTTTAAGTCGTAGAGCGTTTAACCTTTAAGCAATTGTTAACATGCTCGACTTTAGGGTGGTTTTCTGATGAACTTTCACGATCATATAACAGGTACCTACTACGTACACAGCGGATATCTACAATATATTAATTTGATCACCAAGCTGCCGAGAGTAACAGATGAAAGTCTACAAAGAGGGTATTTGACTGCTCTGTTGACAAGTATAACAGACATTTTATTTGGTGACAAATTTTTGATTGGGACAGCTGGGAACGCAGCCGCAAAATGTCTCCAAATTAGTGTGAGGCTGTGAGAAGAACTGTGCATAAATTTATTGTATACGAAAAAACACTTGTTGAATTCAAAAAGGGATTTATAAATCAAAGTGGTGTGGAGCAGGGAGTCGGCAGACTCCTACTGCAAGTGGCGAAAATTCGTTTCCCCGAAATTAAAACTATGATCACTCTCATACATGCTGACTTTCATGATTTTGGCAATTCACGTTTCTTTTCTCTTCTATCATAGATGAGAGGGTTGTATGCTCGGTTGGTCATCACGTGCGCTATAGTTATCATTTGGACAACCGTGCTCATGACTGGACCACAGTCGGAGTACGGGCTGGAGATTTGGTTAGACTCTAGACAGTCGCAAGTTTTAGGTAAGAAAACCTTAAAGCAACATTTTGTTTATACTTTGTTATATTATGCTGCCACTGTAGAGGGCGGTATTTTATCCACTAGATCTCTTCTTTTAGATGGAAAGAAATTAGAAAATGATTCACCTCTTTGCAACAAGCTTTCATCTTTGGTTGATTAACGTTATTTCGTCACGCTTCTCTCTGCATTGTGTAGATTTGGATATCCCCGTTTACCTGATCAGTAATGGAGAACCGAGTGCCTTGCTGTCACGTGCAGAGGGCGGGTCGTTGACTCCAGTTCAGAGATTCAAACTACCACGTGACATAGAGTATTTAAATATCACGTGGCGAGCTCCAGCAGGGGTGAGTGAAAATTACACTTTTCCTTATAGTTTACCATCATATAGCCTTAATAGGCACATCTAATCAATAATTGGTATATTTAATATAGGCATATTTGGCGTTCGATGGTTAGAGGATGTTTGTCTGATAGATAAACAACGTAGTTCATTTACCCTTGCATGGAAACTCATAATGGTGGCAGCAAACTATTCTGTATATAAAGAACGCGTAAGCTTCCAGAACGCAAATGCTCTATGCAAAGACATAAGAACACATGAAAGTGAGGGAGCACTTATGATGGATAGGCTAGGCTTGCATAGTTAACATCAGGCTTAGTCAATGTTTTGTCTCTCGACCTTAACATATAAACTCACATTTTGCTATGAAGGAGGGTCACGATTTTCGCGAAAACTTGTTTGTATAGTGTTTCATATAGCCACACATACTGTTTGATCCACAATACGCAGTGATGTTTTCACTCAAACCATATCAATACGACGTCATGCAGGCAAATTTAACCGGAAGTGACGTGTCCTACAGAACAAAGTTATTCTAACTTAGGGCCTATACATCAATTTCAAATGATGCATACTAACACAGCTCTTCGAGTGGACCGGAAGCACTGATAACCCCATTTAACTTACTTAGCGCAGAGCAAATTGAGCTACAGAGTATCTGACGTCATTCGGATTTAAAGAAACACGGGCAGACGACAGCCTATATTCAGTCCCGTGCGGAGGAAGTTAGTCCAAGTTCCCGCTTAGAAGGAGTATAAGCAATCGTGTTCTATCGGTTATTTATAGTGCCGCGCGCAAACATTCACTAATATATGAACGACCGGAAAACTAACAACTTCTTGTTTTACGGAAACAACTGTTACCTTTCAACAGAAATTGCAAGGTTTTTCCTTTGTTTATTCAAGGTCTGTCTGACAGCATACCTCCCGATTCAGCATATCTGTCTATCGAACTCACGGGATCAAGAGCACCATCTCTCAAGTTTATATGTATACAGTGATTGATACGTGATTTCACAAATAAACAAGATACTTCAAAATCACTTATCATGACGTATTTATTCGCGTCATTAAATTGTACTCTAACAGGTTCTGTCGACAGTTATTCTTTAGTTTAAATTTCTGGAAAAAAAGGAAAGAAAGAAAGAAGAAAAGTCGACTCCACGCTGGTCATTAAGGAAGACATTTGTGAATGAACTATAATATAGATTAAAGGTCAATAAATTTAACGACCCCCAACTCTCAACCCCAATCCGGATATGAAGTGGGAAAAACTACTTCGTCGACTAAACTGAGTTTATTCTCAAACTTAACACACATAGCACGTTTAGGTGTTACCCGGGTTGAGTACGCATTTTCTTAAATTATGGAATGTCGCCCATGATGTATCCATGACGTCACGATGACATTCTCTAAATATTCATGATGTGTGATGCTTTTTAGTCGTTTGACAAGTTGTGCTCTTCCGTTATTTTGTTTGGTCATGATATGTGCGATAGACGGCATTGCCAGGTACAAATTAAGCGGAGGGTGAGTAAGCTATAGTATCCTTCATAAAATCCGACAACTGAACTTAAGTATATATTCTTACTATTTTTTCGTTTAGCAACAATTCGTGTGGTATTTAGTGATGTACGTCAGTAAACCATTCAGTAAATTGCTTGAAACAAGGAGCTGTTTCTCTGCTTGAATGACTGCACAACTCAATGGCGGATCCAAGAATCCCCGAGAGTGAATTTGTAGGAATGTCTACCTCAATAGCGGTGGATAAGAAAACTTTGTTAACATATTAGTAATGCACGCGCGCGAAGCGTGCTTCCGGAATGTCAACAATTGTACATTGTTTACCATCAAAAGTATGTAAGAGGCTCATTTTGAGCGCTAAGGAAAACTAAGAAGGGTGTGGGCCCCTGAGCAACCTCCCTGGATTTGCCCCTGCAACCGATGCCCCCACCCCCCTCCTACCATCCCCACTCGTGCAATGAATGGTCGTGCCTGCTCCATTACCATATCACGGATTCATAGTATGCGTATACTGAGAAGAAATATTTAGTGACCATTTTAGTATAATATTTTCATACGGAAATTGCAATGCACTTGGTATACAAAAGTATACTTTGTTTTAACTGTTTCAAGACTGAAATGCGGCACGGGCAGTGATATCGCTTTACTGTGGGTTCAATCGGGTTAACGAGCTTCGAGGGGAACTGTCATTGGTTTCACGTCAATCTCCTGACACGATGACTGTATTTGAACTGTATTCACAGCAGGCGCAGTGATTGAAAATAACGTTTTTAAGAGGTCAAATGCCAACTAAGTCTTCAATAAAAGAAGAAGGAAAAAAAACTATTTCTTTTGCGAAATTTAAGATTTTTTTTATATATTTTTATTTATCTTTCTCAATTTTAGTTTTGAGATGCAATAATGGAATAATGTAGTGAGGCGTTAAATTTGTTATTATGTCTGAAATTCAAATTCTGATGTCTTAATCATCTATTCGAACTGGAACGTGTATTCTTGACCTGTGATAACGAAGAGAGCCCCCACGTAGCAGAAATTTCGTTGCAGAATCTTAATGAGTACTGAAATGTTATAAATTTGGCCATATTTATTTCGAAGTGTATCTGTTAAGTTTATTATGATCGAAAAAACAACCTTGCTATTGATGCTCCACGGGTGTACAAATAATAGAGGGCAGTAAATATTATATATGACCAGGGCCATACGGTTTTGTATATGACACACCTAATTTAAATTGGATATTATGACATCATTGTATATAGTCTGTATATATGTTGTCAAATATGAGGGTGTGCTCAGATGTAGAAGGACCCGGGTCCCGTTTGTAACTAGATGAATTGAAATAGTTTGTGAATTGAATTAGACTTATAGTCCACGATTCGTGATATAGAAATCGACAATGTGGGAATGGGGGGGGGGGGGGGGGTAAGGTGACGGAGTGGGACGGGGACGGGAAATGGAACTAACTCCGGGATTATGGCAACGGTCATCCCAATAAGTGATACCCCAAAATGGTCCTCGGGAATATTCGTCTCTCCCCCCCCCCCCTACCACCACCACGTCTGAATTATGGTATTGGTTACGTGGTAATAGTGCAGCAAAGGTGAACATGTTGTAGTTAGAAAGTCAGTACAGTTTCGAGGTTGTTTCTTCGTATGTTGTAATGACAGTAATGTGAGTACGGTTGAGCAAGTTTCATGCATGGGAGATATACCCGGCCAGATAAAATACTTATTTCAGGGGACTCAGGAGTCTCAGATCGGTATAGGGCAAGACACTGGCTGATGCATGGTGGCATTTTACGAGGTGCTAATTGGTCCATTATTGGGTCTAAAGGGAGGGGTCTAAGAGGAGGGGTATTGAGTGTCGAATGCTGAGCAATTGGGGATAGCGGTTAATGGGTACAGGGTACAAGAGGATGTGTGTGTGTGTGTGGGGGGGGGGGGGTGTTGCTTAGTCATGAAGTATCAAAGTTCCACTTTAAGATTGTAATGATACATTCATCTCTCTGAATGTCAAGCTTCAGGTTTATCTAGATAAACCAGTCGTGAAAAATAGGCCACTCCCACTCTGATTTAAAGGAGTTTAATTGATAAAATACGTGACACTGGTTCTGTGAGATTTCTTTTCATCTTAATACACTGCTTCACGGTAACTGACTTATATAACTATCTTTTCATATTTCCAGTTCCAGTATGAGTTTGAGGAACTGACGTCATCAGATCACGTGTTAATGAGGGCTCCCACAGTCAATATTCCGAAGAGGGGAATGATACCGACACAACCAAATGGTAACATTTCTCATCTTTGTAACTCTTTCTCATCATATGAAAAGCAGCAATACCACTTTTTAATTCTGTAAATGCCAATCATGTAGGCAAATAATATACCCTCGAAAAACAAAATGAATCAACGCTGGGGCATTTTAAGGACAAAGTATATTTATCAAATGTGACCAAAACACCAACAGTTCCATATCTTTCCATTCAAATCTTACACGAATCGCTATTTTGTCTCGTCACAATGTCAAACGTCGCCCTCTATTACTCAATGACGACTCCATGTCAGAGAATTGACACGAAACCCGGTTATACCATTAATTGGTAGGTGTAGTCGGATTAATGTAGCAGGACCTCATCTGGGGACGGAGAGGTGTGTGAGGGGGGGGGGGTGTGGGGCGTACCGAATGTCTCCCGTGTTTTTTTCTCATTAAGCTAAGGTACTGTAGAGGAATCAAAAGCAACCCTTACGTGTTTGCTGGTAGTGGTGGTGATATAAAGGGGGAGAGGGGGGAGGGGGAGGGGCGGTAGGTTTGTAGCAAGTGGTAACGAGCATATATGTATAGGGAAAACGTGCATCAACCACAACAGTTTAAGAATTTTGACCAAAGGTGGCCATATTTGAATGTGTAGCATATTTGGGGCCAATATAGCATACCTTTAAGCTTTTATGAATAACAATGTCTGCAACTTTGTCTTTATTCTTGTACACAGTGTTGAAGATAGGGTTTCCTTGTTCAGGAGAGACCTCTGGCATCGGATACGGTAAGGTGGTCCTCAGACTCTCTCGGTTACCAAACACGATAGAGGTAGCTCCAGGATACGATGTACAGAAGGAACTCGGACTGGCATTTGAAATAGAAAAGGACTGCAGGAAAAGTAAGAGTTACGTCATACTTAATTTGCATAGATTTACATATTTCGGATATCTGTTTGCTTTTTGCGATTTTTTTCGGAGAAGGGTGATCTTAGGTACCTTTTTTGGGGGAGCAAGAAGCAATGTATCCTTTGACCCCATTGACCCTTCAAACAATGGAACTTCGCTCCCTCTAATCGAATACATGCATGGTTAAACAAGAAAAGTAGTTTGCGATCCGATTGTATGCTGATATACATATATAATCAAACTTGTACCGTGTATAAGAGATTGATGTACATTCTGGGTGGGGGTTGTGTGTAAGGAGGGGGAGGAGGGTGGGGAGGGTGGGAAGGATGGGAAGGATGGGGAGGGCGGGGAGGGTTGAGAGGGTGGGGAGGATGGGAAGGATGGGGAGGGCGGGGAGGGTTGAGAGGGTGGGGAGGATGGTGGAGGGTGGGGAGGTAATGAGGGTGGGGGAGGGGTGGGGTGAAAGGACGTGTTTGCGGGTGGGTGGGGGGTTGAGTAGGCACGCAGTGTAGCGCACACATTGATTATTAAATATATCTGTTTGGTCTTTGCTTTCTTGTAAGGCAACTCAATACCAATGGTAAAACTATAGGACTGAGGTGCATGCAAAGATTATTGCACAAACACACAATGCGTGGGGTAGAGATGTGAGGGGGTCATGTCACTCCAGTTCGATTATCAATGGAACGGTAAATCATCATCTAAGGCGGTTGGGGGGGGGAGGGGGTTGGCATGGGTGTGGGAGTATTTCCAAATCCTAAGATGACTAAATATGACATTATCTTTAAGGCTCTGACTGAAGATGAGCCCTCGTCTTTTAAGAGAATTTGACAGATGAAACTACACTAAAAAAATTGAACTTTTGATTAAACGAATAAGTTGTTATCCAAGACGTCTCTCAATGTTCTATTCATTACATTCTTAAAGGCTGCCATCCACCATGTCAACATGAAGGTATCTGCGATGATTGGGGGATTTGTATATGTCCAGAAGGATACTACGGACCATTGTGTGAACAAGGTTAGTTGTTTTTACAACGTTTTCAATGTTAATGTATAGCTCTTTGTGTTAGATTCGATAAATCGTCGAACATGGTCTATCCATAACAAAACAGCATCATAATGAAAGTCATTAGGTTGACTATAGTCATATTTCACATCAAAATTACAAAAACATGTAAATGCTTTCCCTAAACCCCCCCCCCCCCCCCCACAGTTTCATATCGCAGTTCTACTACATGTTGATGAAGTTCTTTTGTAAGCTTTATCTAAATGGAAGTATAAAATGATATGTTGTGAAGGTAAAAGCTTCCCCCCCCCCCCCCCCCCCTTTGTTTTCCTTCTTTCAATTCTACCCTTTGAATTTCCTTTGTAAGGAAATATACATACTTGGCATTGAAAGGCATTTGCTTATTAAAATAAAAGAAATTTATATCAGACCATTTCATTAATTAAAATTCTTGCTAAAGATGATGATGTTCTGTTTGCTCGTTATGTATGGCTTAAGACATCAATATATCTCCATCTCCTTCACGGAATTACTACTGGTACGCTACACCCTTTTATCTCAAATGAAATCCAGGCTTTTGTGGTGTCTTCTAAAGAGAGTCTCTTTCTTTAGGGCATCACAAAAACATGATATTCAGGTCCATTTTTGTACCGTCGATATCTTCATAAAGTCAGATCTTAGAAAGCTTTGTTTTGCTTTTGAATATGGTCAAAAGACGTTTTATATAAAGACTGCAGCTTGCGGTATATGAATAGATCAGCGCGATACTCCCATGAAAAGATTGCTCGAAAAGCAAAAATGCAAAACAAGTATAGTTTTATGAATAGTATAT
>KN886057.1:0-10671 GCA_000934455.1 Apostichopus parvimensis
CTGTAAATATCTGTAGTGTTACACAACACACTGACAATGGATATGGGAACATCTATGTACATAGTTGCCACACGACCCTCTTATTCCCTGTCTACTCTTACATTTTCCCTTGCCTGTAATTCCTCTACTGTGAATATCGGATCAACATCATTAGGCTGCAGCCCTATCATTGAACCTTTTCTTTCGTTTTCGTTGATAAATTCTAATCAAATTGTTGTTTACTGATTGTGCTGATAGTACGAAGTTTGTACAGAGAAAGCACTACTGCTCAACTTAGTTGTTCCTCCCTAACGTCATCAATATGGAATTTCAAGCGTATTATGTAATCAATGGCGGCTAACTGTTGTATTGTGGTGAGGCCTTAGGAGCCAATTTTCTAAGCGAGCATATTCAGTCAAACAGGAAGCGATTAACTTAAAAGTCAAATATTAGAGATTTTTCAGGTTGCTGAAGAAGATATATGTCTTTGATCCCTGCCTTTGTTAATCCTTTAATGGAGTGCAGAGTGGCTAATTATGTTACGGAACACCACAACTTCACATTACAGAAGCTTGCTTGGTACCAGAAAAAAAGCAAAAAACAATATCACAATTCTCAATAAAAATGAATACAGGGATTACTTGACATTCAGGGAGATCATTGACTTCTCTACTGGTGTCTCGCTGACTTTGTAGCAACCAAACTGCGAATTCTAGAGGATTTACCATGCTGACAGGTCAGGCAAAGCCCTCCTCATTGAAAGCTGTAATATTTGCCAGCCAATCACAGCAAAACAGACAGCATGCCACCTTAGCCTTCTACCGTTTTGTATTTCACACGGTTTACAGCATTTAAACAAAACCCCCAAGTAAAGCCAAAATCAAACAATGAAAAATGCCCTTGTAACATGGAGTTTCTGCGAATTCTAATAACATTGTCAGAAGAACACCTGAATTCCCCGAAACTTACTGACAATGTCTGGTCCAAAAGACAATCACAAAGAGGAAAAACGTAGGGAAATATCCCGGACGAAACATTTGTAGAAAAGTCATGTTGTCATATGATCTGAATGGTAGACACCAGAAGAGAAAGTGGACCTGTGGGTGTCCCAGGAGTGTGGGGGGGGGGGAAACAGTGCTAAAAGTTTTCTGTCATGTAGCTTAGGTAGATAAGTACAGTTGTAGAGAGGGGACAGGTAAGAGGGGAGCGACGTAAATTAACTAATATCGCTGCTTTTGTTATGTTTTGGAGAATTTCTAGCATTGTATGATAGTAGAACACAAATGCATTCTGACATGACATCTTCCCTATACAGTGTACATATTCCTATCCTGAATTCCAATGTTTAAACAAAACTATAGATTCAAACCATATATTTTAGCAAGCTAAATACCTTCAAAATAAAACCTAACAGTAAACAAATTAACATACAGATAAAACAGGCTACTCTTAGGATAAATTAAGAAAGTTACAAAATGAATTACATTTGAAACCTTCAAAAAGTCCATTACACATGGAAAAACTAAAACAAGACACTGCTGAAGCAAAGTTACACATTGCAAAACAAAGAATACATTTCCATGTAAAGCTTGTTCTCTCCGTGCAGCCAAACGAACCTGTTAATTATCTCGGGACGATTGAAACGGCCAAGGTTCAAAGTTGACGTAATCCGCATGTGTACATGTACATGACTATAATGCTTCGTTATAGGTTCCACATTTGTTGAGTAGGGAATGTACAGCTCCCTTGTACATATTTATACAAGTAACTGCTTCCTCATACCAGGTGAACTCTAGACTTGAGTAGCTATCCACAATTATGTACCATCAAGGAGTGGACTGTTGTACTTACTGTACAGTATGTAGCAGGATATGGCAATTGTCCAAAAGATATATACTCGACTCACAGGAAATTCTTCTCCGTACTAGAGCATACCTCTCAACACCCAGGGAAATTGTCGTCTTAACTACAGTATCCCTCACAACACCCCCTTACTTTCATTTTCAACTGTTTTTCTAATGCCTGGAGACTAAAACAATTTTCTGTACTAAATGCATGATTTATTAATCTGTTTTATAGCCCATACAAATTATTGCAATGCCTAATATACTTTAAAAGTTATTGTACTATTAACATCCAATATGTACAGTATTTATGCTAAATCAGTTCATTCTCGGTAGTTCTTTGATATATGATAAATAACAACTAAATTGGCCCCTATAAAAACATCCTAAAACAAATATTGTAGGTGTTTTACTTCAAAACATACATGCCGACTGAAGAGGAAGTGAGTGATGAACAGCGGGTCTGGACGGGTGTGGTAGTCAAAAAAACCTTATGATTTGGGAAAGTGCAAGATTTGAGAGGAGACAAGAGAGAATCATGCGAAGCAAATCTAATGCTCAACCAATTTACATTCTAATTATAAATTCTCGGATTCTAACTACTGTAGGCTTACCACCGAGATCAGCACTTTCATTCCAAAAATTTGTGAATCCTGGATTGCAACAAATTCTCTGACAATTACAAACACATGAAAAACCAAACTGGCACTCAAACTAGGGTTCAACAGAATTACCAAAATTTGATGCAGTTCTAACACAATGAAGCATTTGGGACCTAAACTGACTACCTTTAATTGAAGATTCAGTAAATCCTACTGGGGCTGCTTTTGGGGGGAAACAGATTTATGGCGATATCAACTTTAAACTGAAAACCAGAACAGTAATTATCAATTCTATTAGTTTCAAATATTTCATATAAAGTTTCAGATGAGTTTGCAGCGACAAAAATTTAGATGCACACAAAAGCATAACAATGAGAGAAAGGAATGAGGGGACAGTTTAGTCTGATTTAAGGCAGTTTTAAAGTTAAACTTGCAGATTTGAAGTCCTCTGAAGAAGCAATTGAAAATCAATGGAAAATAAACAAGAGCCCAACGGGCACTATGGTTCTTTGCTTAGTGGAATATTAAAGTGTTGTATGTAATCACCCAATATCATAATACTTATATAATTTTTTAGGTTTATTAACCAACAACTGTATTCCAAGTTTGGATATAATCTGATTAAATGTTGTGGAGTTTTTGCAAATTTAAAGTTGAGGGCCAAAATGCATTGGGAGGTGAAACTCTAGCAGCCATGCTGCAGTGGCTCAACCCAATCATCAACTGTAAAATGGAAACCATTTCAGTGGAGGGCTGCCATGAGTTACCTCTATGATATTTAAACTAAACTATATGCCATGAGTTGTATATAACTAAACTATGCATACAGCTCCATGGCCAATGTGGTAGGCACTGGTAACTCAACAATGCAAGGGAATCAGGTTACACTGACTTGCAAATTCTACCCTAAAAGTAGTTCTAGCAAATTACTCATGGTCACCAAGTTTAGACCACTTCCACTGCTTAGACCATAGAGCTATATTTATAGCTCCATGCTTAGACTGAGATAAACTGGCATCAAATATCAATTAAGGATAAGGGCTGATATACTTTCACTGCAATTGGCACACACATGAGTAAGTACCTAATTGGCGTAGGAAGGATCTGCCTTCTGATAATAATAATAATAATAATAATAAATGAGACTTATATAGCGCCAAATCAATAAACAAAAGTCACTGCTCAAGGCGCTTTACAAAGAAAGTAAATTAATTACATTGATATGCAATGGCTAATGAATTTCGGCTGTTCCGCACCCTTATTTAGTCATCTTTTCATGAACCAAGCTGTGTTGTCATCCCATGCAGCACCTTCACTGCAAACTTCAGAAAAATCAGCCAATTCTACAAGTAGGTTTTTTTTTAGAAAAGAGACAGACATTTTCCCAGCTACAGTATCACATATAAGCTCTACCCACATGAGTGGGTTGAGCTAATATAATTTGCACCACCCAGCATAATAAATGGGCCCGGAGTTTTTTGGGCCCAGATGGTCCCAAACTATTGAGACCTACATGTACCACCTATTGACCAATAATTGTATACCAAATGTGGCTACAATCCAACTTACAGTTGCAGAGTCATTGCAATATAAAGAAATTGTATGACCAAATGGTCTAAAAAATAATGGCCCCCACAAAAGTGGGCCAAAAGGAATTTTTCCCAACATGCATTTGAGGTGGAAATCAAATTTGGGCCCACCCAGCCCAAACAGGGGCCTGCAATTTTTGGAGGCCCAGATGGTCCCACACCAACTTGACTGCTTCTAGCAAGGAACTTAAAATTGGAAGAAACAAGAAAACAGGGGATGGCAATGCAAGTGACTATAGACAACCGGTATATTTCTAACTGGGGTCAAGTTTGCATTTGACCACTGAAATATTTTGAAGTTACTTTCACCAAATTATTGTAACTATCTTACCAAACTGAGGAGACTAGCATATAAGCAACAGGGATTTCTTTAAATCAACTGAAGAAGATACAAACCGGTTCATACTCGCTATAAATTGCACAACTGTTTACTGTACAGGACCTGTGCAAAGCAATACACAATAGTCTCAGTGGACCAGCAGACAAAATACAAGAAAGCTGTGTTAACAAAGGTCAGAGGACACACGTAAGCAGCACTCCAACAGAGTGTGAGAAAGCAATACGCCAAGAAATTGGAGGACCAGAAGCCAATGCTAGTGATGTTATTTTTAAAGACGAAGTAAATCCATCAAAGAATCACTATTGTAGACATCAGACAAAGGGTATACTAAATGGGAAAAACTAACTGGCCTTGACTCAAAAAAGTGGGTCAAGAGAGTCACAATTACTCACCAATGCTGAAGTGTTTAATACCAATTTGCATTCTAATGGGAATGGGCAAATTAGAGTCAAATATGGCTGTTAAACTTGTTCACAACCAAAACTTTAAATATGCTAATTTCTAGCAAAATGGCTAATTCCTGTGAAAAAGAAGTACCACATCACAATAACAACTGTGATTGTATTAACCTGCCAAAATTGAAAGAGACTATATAGTCCACCTATGCCGTTATGATACGCAGCGGGTTGTGTGTGTTTACAATGTGTTAGGCATGATGCGGCTCTAAGGGAGAAGTGAAGTACAGACTTTATAAATGCATGGAGATTTGAAAACTGCTTAAAGACTGATTGAGCCTGTTGAAACAACATACATCACACTGAGTGTTTCGTTACACACAACTTTAATAAGGGAATGCTGTATTGGCCCGAAATATGCTAGATATTCAGATATGGTCACCTTTGGTCAAAATTCTTAAACTGTTTTTATTACAACCTTCGCGGAATTTTTCCTCACTGGGACATTCAGTCATCTTGTGTGTTCCTTACAAATGTCTGAGAACAATTTGGAGAGTAAAGACCTCCATGAAAGTACATTTTGAAAAGTAGCAATTATAGCTTGCTATAAATTGGGGCCTATACAGACTACCTTTAAGTACAGTATAATAAGCGAATTGTGAATCTGTCAATTGAAAGACTTCCTCATCAAAATTCCATTTGGGAATTTGGACAATTAATTAAATAATATTTACAATTATCTGTACTGAAGTACACACTTTGCTGACTGTGCAGTACATCAGCCTTGATACTGTACATAAAGGTATTGCTATGTTTAATTGAATCTGGCAGGAAATGAAAGCAAAATCTGCAAGTCAGTTACAATACATCCTACTTTCTCATCATGAATCCAACCAATTAGTGCACACAGCTTAGTACGGACCTCATTTAAAGGCCTACAGTCAGCAACGTGCAACCTTCCCCCTAAGCATGACATCCTGGATATATTAATACAAACATTGAGACTGTTTATATGACTCACAAGAATCCACATTTAATTGTACTTAGTGACGACAGTCATAGCAATCATTGTTGATAACAATATTAGTGTTAGCACTAAAACTTGCTACCGTAAGGTGCTTTAACAGATCTGATCTCAATGTCGTCGAGATCAAGACTGTAGTGTAAATGCAATTCAGATCCGGATCAGATCCTCCTACTTTGAGGCTGGCTGAGACCAGGATCTGATCTCCCCGACGTCGGGATCAACCTCTGTAGTGAAAATGCAATTCAGATCTGGATCAGATCCTCAGACTTTGAGGCTGGCTGAGACCAGGATCTGATCTCCCCGACGTCGGGATCAACCTCTGTAGTGTAAATGCAATTCAGATCTGGATCAGATCCTCAGAAGGTGGCTGAGACCAGGATCTGATCTCCCGTCGTCGGGATCAACCTCTGTACTGTAAATGCAATTCAGATCCCGATCAGATCCTCAGATGGTGGCTGACACCAGGATCTGATCTCCCGTCGTCGGGATCAACCTCTGTACTGTAAATGCAATTCAGATCCCGATCAGATCCTCAGATGGTGGCTGAGACCAGGATCTGATCTCGACGTCGCCGGGATCAACCTCATTAAATGAGCCGCTTCAAAGGTGACCCGAGATATCTGGTTATTTAACCTCGCAACCAGCGTATCCTTCTGTGTCTAGTAGGAAGACTCGAGCGGTGAACTGCCTTTGTTATTTCTTTGTTTTATCCCAGCTAATCGGTGAATTTTCAAAGCCGTTTCGTATTTCTCAGCTATCAAAGCAAATCACATTTCATACTATCTTGGGTTCTTTCTGTTGAGTAACTTTTGTGGTAAATTCTCCGTGATTCGGCGATCTTCCTTCTGTGCTTCCAACGTACATTTCTCAGCACATACCCAGTTGTAGGCCTAAGTAGCCTAGTACATGTCCTGTGGCAATTACATTCACCTTTGTGATTTTTGTTTTCTTCTGTAAAGGTATTTTGCTGTTGTGCTGATGTCAGTACTTAGTACAAGAGCAACATAGTCTTGTATTCAATGTGTACAAGTACAGTACTGTAGCACATGCACAGCTAATGGCAACCATGGCAACGTTGCCTGCTTTATTTCGCAATCCGCACTTGCTCAAGAAGACACTCCCAGTCCCATAATACTGGCAACATCCGGCTAGAGACATGGGAGGATCTGAGTACAACTTACAGTGTAAACGAGTCCGGATCAACGATTGAGTATACCCTGGAGAGATAACAAGGGCAGATGACATCAGTGGATCTGATCTGGATCTAGTGTAAAGGCACCCTTGATCATAATATTTGACTGCACTAGAAGCAAAGGGCCTGCCATAATGTGTCATGTTAACAACAGACCTCCTTGACATACTAAAGCTCAATTTACCCCATGCTTGGTGTTGACCCCGGCAATGTCGTGTTACAGGGGTGACTAAAATCTTATCCAAAACTCCCACGAAATTTGTTTTAATTTGAAAAACAAATAATAATAATGCTTTCTTAAGGGTTATGGACTTTCTACTTCTAAAAATGAAAGCTGAGACATAATTAAGGGTGTGACCTAACGGATAATTCGTTAACCGTTTAACCGGATCGCCGCCGGTCGGTTAAACGTTTAAACACCGTTTCCCGATCGCGGCTTTTTCGACGCACCGTCACTCGACTAGTAATGAAAATAGGACATTATGAGTACAATAATTAAAGGTTTTTTCCAACAGGTAGCAATTCAGGCAACAAGACGACGATCAATGTATGTTAATTACTAAATTAGGCCCAATAATATTGCGAACATTTCGTGTAATAATTGCTGAAAAGAATATTCACACATGATCAGTATTCGTGGTCTTCAGAAGTTCAGATCACTGAATTTATAAAACTTGGCCTTCGGCAACATCGTAACTTTTGAAAAAAACAATATATTTGTCTATCTATCATAAGATTTTAAACAAAAACTTGCCTAACTTAGCAAACTTAACCACCTTTCCTGCTTACTCATTAAAAGTCATGTTTTCAAATGTTTTCAAATTACGCACGCACGTGTTGTGCGATGGGTTGTAAAAATCAAGTTGAAACTGGTTTGAGCAGCCTCCGATTTCAGTGACATCACGTGCCATACAATACTTTACATTTGATACAAAAGTTACTTCAACAACAGCTTCCCAAAATTTGTGTCGCAATAGGTTAAGTTTTAACCGCGCAGCACTGCAGTACCATTCATAATTTGCATATTACACCAAAATTTACACTTGGCGTCCAGATGGCGGGAAAATGTAACATCATGTTCAATGTGTTGTGTCGTTCCCATGGTGCAATGAACTTGGGCAAGTTAGAATGTCGATGACCTGCTTATGTTCTGTGACCAATGTCAGTGAGAATTATGTGTGTAAAACCTAGGGATTTTCCACGTAGTTTTACGTAAGCGGAGCGAATTTTGGGGCGGCTCGTTGATTGTGAGGAAGCACTTATCTAAGCATCAATATTTGTGAAAAATATCGTAAGGTTTTTCAGATATTCTCTTTGAATGTCCCCTCCATATATCTCTCTTTCTCCGTCCACTCAAAGCTCGACATTTACGCTAATTCTGTTAGGGGAAAAATTATCGTAATTATCGAAATATTGCGATAATTTTTATCGTGACGGTAAAAAGCTAACATCGCCCGCAATGCATGAACAGTATAATACCATGTGTGCAAAAAATGGCTGTACACGTGCGGACCTGAGAGAGCAAACTGGCCTTGTGTTGTTAATGTTATTACCGTACTTTCTAGAACGACCATTTGCGTCTTTTGGGGTCAACATACTTCACACGGTATTTCATCATGCCATTGATCGATGTACATGTACGGGTGATATATGTCGCAAATATAAACTGAGAAAACGAATTGACGACACTATCATGAGTTCATGACTATTGGCCTACTACTATAATTATATTGAAAACATTATTCATGCCTAAAACATCATTTTTCTGTTTATTATTGATAGTTTGCAGTACATTACTCAGTTCTTTACATATTTTTAAATAATTTTCATGTTTAAAATGTATTTGAAATTTTTTTTTAAATTATCTGTTTATACGCTTTGTGATTTTCGAAACGGATAGTGCATTTGCGGCCGGTTAAACGGTTAACCGTTTAAATGGTCACACCCTTAGACATAATACTACAATCCCAAAGCAATGTGCTCTATAAACTTTCCTTTCCAGTATTCACAGACACAGCGATTAATCGCTAAAATCTAACTTGAAATCTAATTGAACCCGGTCAGTCAATAAACTAATTGGAAAGCAACTTAAATCGCCCGACTACCTCGAGGTGTAGTTCACATGCACACTATAAATGAAGCCCAACGACTGCAACGAAAGCTGTTTCCTATCCTGAGTGATTAAAAATAGGGTAATAGAAGGAAGTACTTTAATTGCAGCGACTACAATACCCCAATGACTACCACGAGATAACATCATGTGTTTGACAAACTAGTGTGCAACTGACGCAGCACGTTCATGTGAATTAACACAAAAAAAAATCTGCTGTTAATGGCTAAGCTAATGAAACTAAATAATACGTCACTAAACATCCACGGAATTCCGGCTCTAGGAAAAGCACTCCGGTAAATGAGACATGGAATTTAAAGGTATATAGTCTTGTCGAGTTTATCAAAAAGGTTAACTGACATTTGGTTCACATTTTGTTGAGGTTTTGAACCAACCGTCTGTTGTATCATGTGACACTGAAAGAGGCACAGTTTCTCAGTTTTTACTCACTTAATTCTATACCAGCTAGGAACACTCGGTGTAAACACGATAACAGGTCCGCAAGGTACCAGGGTCACGCAGATCCGAAGGAGAAACATAGTCTCCGAGAAAATACGTCTAGGCACTTGGTAGAATGAGGAGGGGCTGCAACCGGACTAGCCGGTCGTAGAATTGCTAAAAAGGTCGCCATGTCACTCTAGGCGGAATTACTGTATCATAGCCGAATTACCATTTACAGGAGAAGTACAGTACTGAGACCCAACAGGAGCTAACTTACACTTCACAGAGAAACCCCAAACTAATGCTGGTTTGGGTATGTACGAATGATGATAATTGGTCTGTCTCCTATGCATATGCACTGTTCTACCCTCATCTAAGACTTACATTTACACCCTCTCTAAGGCTACCCACCTCCTCCTTATGGATCAATCCAGTTCAACAAGTCTAACACGCTCATAATGGGGGCACAGTGCGAGATTGTTGACTAAGATCTTAGACCAGGGTAGACTGGAGTGCATGTATTGTGTAGGAGACGGGTAAGATTGTAGACCAGGGTAGACTGGAGTTGGTATCATGTTAAGGAGACCTGTACGAGATGATTTAAATCAATGTTACCGTAATACAGTACAGTATGGTCAGTCATTATGCCAGCTTTATAAATTTGCATACCTAATTGCTGTGTATGTGCAAGGTTTTACATGTCCATGAAAGAACCATTTCAAAAGACAACTTTACTATCAAAAAGACCTACTGGATGGTAGTTAGAAGTTTTAGTTGTTCTAGTTTTATGTGTAAAAGTAAGTTGGCCTGACGTTTCGATCCTAGCAGGATCTTCTTCAGAGGCTAAATGACAATCTCTGAAGATCCTGCTAGGATCGAAACGTCAGGCCAACTTACTTTTACACATTCTATTACACAGGCTCTCTAGTGGATAAGCAGTTTGCAAACAGTTTTATTTTATTTTGGTTCTAGTTTTATATTACAATTGTTCTTTGGAGTTATAGCGAAATTTCAATTAAAAACAAGCACTAATGCCGTACCCTACCCTTGAACGATACTTTAATTTACTGAGGGACTCATAAAAAGCAAGTCAGTGCAGATAATTGAAAGTCATTGTTCAAATGGAAATGGGTAACATATAAATATTTTGAC
>KN886057.1:26155-36573 GCA_000934455.1 Apostichopus parvimensis
ACTTTCGTATACCTTGTCATAGTGAACATTACAATATGTACATTTTACTCTTCAGTCACGTTGAGTTTTGACATACACGGTGCAATGTCCAAATCGTTGCGTTTATGTTATTCTTCTCTTTTTATCGATGGAACCGGCCCTGTAGAAGGGAGGGATGAATCACAAAGAAACGTGTTTCATTCCATGCTTTCTGGACTGCCTTGTAAAAGAGTACTTTCTGGTAGCTGAAATTTATTGCTTAGCAAAATTGCCAAAAGTTTCTGTATCTTTGGGCAGATACCTCATCCTCGTAGCATTTTGTATGGCAAAGTTATGATTTTTTTTCCTTCAAATTTTGGGATATTTTGTTAATGTATCTAACAACAGTAGAATGGATGATGTCATCATGGCACTTCATCTGAAAATGGCGTTGTTTTCTTAGTCAATCAAGTCAGAGGAAAAATATTAGTCCAAAAAAGGTACATTTTTATGAACTTCTAAGTACAGAGCAATTTTGAAGGCTAAGCAAACATTCCAATGGTATCATTTTCAAGGGTAAACGTTTACAACAAGATTATAATAGCTTAAATAAAGCTGTTGCAGAGCATTCACCCAGATGACACCACAGGCGTCCCATGCACTTTGTTCCAAATTTCTGAAGTAGTTGAAGGTTTAGCCATTCAAAATATTTAGTACATTCAATGATTTATGGGCAAGATTTGAGATGGGGCTTTCAACTAGCACTGTGGAATTATTTTCTAGTCAATATTAGTTTCACGTTGTTTGTCACTAGAATCCACGTCCAAACCGAACGGTCTGCTCGTAAATATCATCATGTTGACTTCAGTGAATTTGATTCACACAGTCCGTGGGATTTTCTTCTGCGCGATTCCGCGACGCAATAGGTTACAAGGAAGAAGTTACGGTAACGAGTCACAACCACTGATCTGTACACTAACAGATCAGTGGTCACAACACCCGTCAAATCATTATACGAATTCCTTTCCTGTCTCGAGTATATGGCAAGCCATACGGGACAAACACCGCATAATTATATCCTCGTATTAATACGATATACGCGTATTAAATCAGACAATAACTGGCATGTCTTATAGCTTTCACAAACGAGTTAAGAGAGTTATCACATTGTTGCCTCGCCAGTGCAATAAATGAAATATTGCAAAGTTATTCTCTATTGACGTACACCCAGGCCAAACGTACTTGATCTAGACAGCATCATGATTAGATAAGTGAATACATTCGAATTAATAAGTGTATATATTCGAACTAATATGTGTATATATTCGAATTACTCCTCATGTGTATTCGAATTATTAAGTGTTTATATTCGAAATACGCGGATATATTTAAGCCTTCTGATTGGCTAGTATTTTTGTAGGGACTGGGGTTGATAGTGGATTAGCCTATATGTAGTTTTGGTTTTGGTTTACGTGCCCATGTTCTTTCTTGCGTGACTTTTGTTAAAACGAGTAGGCTACGACCGAGTACACACGTAAACACATTGAAGTATGCTGCATGGTGGAGAGGTACATTGGTTCCCATAGTATGAGGCAGTCTCTGACGTCAGCTTTGACGTCAGCAAAGAAGGATGAAAACTTTAACAAATTGTCACCTTGAAAACCACAAGAGAGTCAGTCGCTTCCCGAAACAACCAAATCATCGAGAATGTTTTCAGTCATCAATAGCATACCTAAATTATTTCGCATAGAGGAGGTAAGGGGAGGGTTGGGGGTAAGGCACCCATGTACTATCCTTAAGAAAATACATGAAGATGGCGTTTTTGCATAATTCTATAAGTGAGACCACGATTCTGCAAGGATCATGTTGCATTTCTATATTTCTATTACGAACATTTAATATGAATTATCATAAATACATAGTAGGCCTGACTATACGAAGGAACGCAAGAGAAAAAGGGAGACTGTAGGGAGCCTACACAGAGAACCAAGAGAGGGAACATGGGGTGGGGAGGGGAAGGGGGGTTAGTGATATGCAGTTTACCGTCAAGTATAGAAAGTTAATCTGCGTAATTTTATTGATGGCTGAATAATTCTTAGTTTAAAAGCTGGTACCTCATGTAAGCTTAACATTATATTGGCCTGTCACATCAATGAAAATAACAAAGAAAGGAAATTGAAAAAGGCTACGCTAAAACTGATCAATTGAGTGCAATAAGAGAAACTTAGAACGGAGCTAATACTGACCATCATTAATACGAAAATTTATTCAAGATTAACGTCAAGTTTACCGAACAAACCTTTGCGGTATTTCCACGGCATTTCAATATAACTGCATGCAAGTTTCCTTCCGTCATTCGATTTTTCTTTGCGACAGTGATAAAGAATCTGACGAACTCCCACAAGAATTATGATGACAAATTTTGTGTTGAAGGCTCAGTGCATGCAGCCTATACGAAGGTAAAATTAAAAAAGGAAAGAAATAACCTTACCTCTTACATCTGTGTCAACTTTATCCTGACGATAAATCAATTAATACAGACGAAGTCAAATTAATGATCAAATTTATTCCCGAGAGATTTCGTAGTTTTGTTGCATGCTGTAGGACAGCACAAACTCAAATTGACACTTGAAACCATATTCAAACAGAAATTACTATCAAACGGTATATGCTTTCAATGAGAGTCTTGTTAATCATTTTCAAAGAGAAAAGATTTTCCTGTAAATATTGTGATTTAATGAGGGGCAATTGTTGGTAATGATCTACTAACCTATTCTGAAGATGCCTTAGCTTTCATCTCCTATTACAATATTAACAGTGATAGTGTCTTATTGAATGTATATTGTAATGCGTGACAAAGGGAAAGTTCAGCAAAGCTCCCCACCCCGGCCCATAGCCAGCCATTCAGGCTTGGAGGATCTTACTTGAGAGGGGGATCTTATGTGAGGGGGAGGGGGATTTGCGCGGATAAACCATAACGGTCTGTAAATGTGGCGGCCGCAGATAACATTACTGTAATGGACAGGAAATTTTTCCGACGATTATTTATCAGTTTCTCCTTATATGTGAAATTATGATAATACATAAAGAAAGAATATTTCCTTAGATAATTACTATGAAGAAATAACAATTACAAAACATAAGCTAATCACTATACCAGAATATTATTGTTGGCTTCGTTTACTGATCAGATGTATAGGTAATATAACGATCAAAGCACTTCTCTGGCTAGGAAATGTGAACGGATGGGCAATTGAGAAGAAAACAAAATCGTTAGCACCATATACGGACTTTGTATTCGTCATGGTGTTTTTCTCTATACGACTTTCTCAAACAACAAGTCTTTGTTTTTATAATTCGTTGATTACTTCCTCGTTATGCATCGTCTTAATTTCTGAATGGCATCGAAACTTACGGACGACAGTGGAAAAGCTATAGCTTCACATGTAAGTTCTGATGCCCGAAAGTGATGGCAGCAGACAGGGCACATTCGGGAATGCTGCAAAGTGCGGATCCAAAAAGTTTTTTTTTTTTTTGCAATGGAAGGGGTGATCCTGCAGATTATTGCAGCCGACTTTCCTCCATGCAGGATATTTATGTAAGAGGAAGGGGGTCTGGACGTTAGGTCGTTGATAGGCAGGTCTGGGGGTTTTCCACCAGGAAAAACATGAAGACGCGAAATGGTGCTTTCAATGGATCATTTAGGCTATGAATTAGGTCTATATATTCGCAAGGTTGTGCTGATCACTATTTTCGTTTCTTTCTTCTTCTTTTGCTTTTTTTTTTGGTGGGGATGGGGAGGGATGGTGAAATAGGGGGTGAACACCCGTGGGATGATCCTTTGTAGGTAATAAGCAGGTTATCACCTTTCCAAGTTCAGCAATCATGAATTTGCGAGTTAACAACCACTAATTGACGGTGAGAGAAGCTGAAAGCTTTGTTGATTTACCTAATAACGTAATGAACGGTTAACTTACTGCATGGCTTGTATAAATATTCTGTGTTATCATTGATTTTCAGTAATTCATAGTAACCGTACCTTAATTTAGTAATCCGACAGTTTTAATTCAGGAAGTTATCATTAGAAGCATAATTGTATGGGTTTGATTCACAGAAAGGTAACTGCGTTCGATTTTACTATATTATTACTAGATTTACTAGAAAAATATTTTGTCATACGGTATACACTGAATATTCAGTATTATATCGGCATCTCGTCATATTTTATTAAAAAAATGCGTACTCCAAAATATTATTAGGTTCATGAGACAAAACATGAACACGGTACATTCACACACACACACACAAAAAGCGGATCATTGGTTGCTAATGCCAATGGATCCATTCGTTGAATGATTGAGTAATGCCGTGAGTACAGGTAGATGGAGTGAGGAGAGGGGCCTGGTGGGGGGGGGGGTGATCCCCCAGTAAATAACGTGGTGTGAAAGACGTCTCCGTGGGTGGATTGGTGATTTTGATAAATTGGGTGTGGTCCAGTGAGGTCGCTGAAGCCGAATCCTATGTAATGGAGTCTTCGAGTGATTTCTCTCCCAGACAAACAAGTTAAAATTTTGGACCTGCAGTGGTGCATTCTGTGGCATATTTATAGAATATAAATTAAATCTATAATTAAACACTCAAGGTTGTGCTAACAACTATTTTTTAAGTCTAGCATGAGGTTGAAAACGGGGGTTGGGGTGGGGGTGATATCTACATCTCACACCTCTGGATCATCCCCTGGTCTCTCTTCCACATTTTTAATTCACGCAAAGGTACCGTGCATACGAAAGTCGGAGATCTATTGAACTAGGTTTATACATATTTATGTAATTTTTAAATCCATAGATCGAAATATCGAAAACTCGGAGAATGGCTGGTGTAAGTCCGGAACTAAAATACTGTAGGAACTTTCCTATTTGTAAAAACTGAAACACTGTAGGAACTTTCCTATTTGTAAAAAACAAATGAAGCGAAATTACAGTAGGCCCCTATGTATGTTTTTTAGTTCTTCCTGCCAGCAGGAACTCGCGAATAAGCCATCATTGTTTTATCAAGGTCGCAAGCTGACCGAAGTCAGTCTCTTAGATTCATCTTTAACGTCCATGATTATGAATTGTCAATTTTCAACACTCTGTAACTGGACGACATACATTAATCTTGGAGTGACTCAAACTCGGGACCTTATGATTGAATGGCACCGGCTTTGACCACTGAGCTAACACTACTAACACTGAGCTAACACTACTACCACAGTCAGTAGAAGTCAAAGAGTTGTGTATCTTCCTGTCAAGTTTTCTTGTTAGTGGGGGGGGGGGGGGTAAATTGTATTTGTAAGTCCCCAGGGGGGAAGCGAACGTATTAACCATGTCAAAGCAGTAACCACAATAATGGTAAACTTTAAGAAGTCAAAATTCTCTCATCACCCTTTTTAATTTTACCGTAGAGTGCTTGATCGGCTTTCCTTATCACATTTCCCACTAGAATTCTCATCAATATGCCTACCCCCTCCCCCTCCTCCCTCACACCTCCTCCCTTATCTTCCCTTCTCCTCCCTTCCCTTCCCTTCCCCTCTCCCCCCTTTCCCTTCTCCATTACGACCCTCTTCCTTTTCTTCGATTCCCCCCGGCCCTCCTTCTCAGCCCGAACGCGGAAAGGGTCAACATGAGGCCCCGTCCACTCAGGAATGGTCGTTCGCTCAGAAACCGTCCACTAGTCTTGGAGATCGCCGCTCAAATACCGCAGCCGTCCATTTTTAAATCGCCGTTTAACGTGAGGCGCCGTCCACTTAGAGATGGACGTTGATACACAGACCGTCTAATCAGAGATTGCCGCGCAAACACACCCAACTTTTCGGGAACCGTCCATTCAGAAATGGCCGTTGACTTAGAAACCGTCGCGACTGAGAAATGGTCGTGATACAGAAATCGTCCATTCAGAGATCGTTCACTCAGAGATCGTCGTCTCAGAGATCGTCCGTTTGAGTGACAGCCAAACTTGCATATTTATATCGTGGGCGGGGCGTGAACCTTTCAATCACAGAGTCGATGTGCGTCGACCGTATGGCAAGCCGTTTTACTTTTTATTCGATATTTGATGATATCAACAATTATTTGGTGATATCACCAAATAATTGTTGATATCAATAATTAATTGCTGATATCATCAAATCATTTGATGATATCATCAAATAGCCTAATTGCTGATATCAACAATTATTTGGTGATATCACCAATTAATTGTTGATATCAGCAATTCATTTGCTGATATCACTAATTCATTTGCTGATATCACCAATTCATTTGTTGATATCATCAAATAATTGCTAAGTAAAACGGCTTGCCATAGCCGCAGGGACGACTTGAATGAGGCGGGAACAACAGCGTTCTACTGTAACAGCTCGGTGTACGTTACTGGGCGGGAGCACAGCCGGTAAATAGTCCACGCCCACTTAATGCATACGCATATAGCCATTGTAAAGGGAGGACGAATTCTAAATAGGCGCGGCTCAGCATCGACCGTCGATTTGTAAATGGACGATTTCTGAGTCAACGGCCATTTCTGAATGAACGGTTTCTGTACTTCAACGGCGATTTCAAAATGGTCGGCTGTTGCATTTGAGCAACGATCTCTGAGTGGACGGTCTCTGAGTGAGTGACCATCTCTGAGTGGACGGCGCCTCACGTTAAACGGCAATTTCTAAGTGGGCGGCTGCTTGCATTTGAGCGGCGATCTCAAAGAGAACGGTTTCTGGGTGAACGACCATTTCTAAGTGGACGGCGCCTCACGTTGACCCTTTCCGCGTTCCATACTACCATGATTGAATATGTGGAAGATAGCATATTACATCAAATCAATTCTGGTTACGAAAGATATTATGTGAAATTTGAAGATTTTAATGACACAAAAGAGTCCTCACAAATATTTTATTTGCAAGCATAACACACCGATTGAATCATTATGGCGGAGTACAAAGGTGCTGCCAGTGAAGCTGGTCGAGTTCGGCAGCTGATGAAGAGGAGGGAACTACAAAAAGAGCAATTGGAAAAAATGAAACAGAAAATTGAACAGGTAAGCTTACGCAAGCTATGACTTTTGAACATTTACACAACTCGTTAGTACACTTTTGTACAGGCACCACTTGCGCGATTCCTAGGTTAAAGCAGTAAATAGTATTAGTATAGTCAGTATTGCGAATTTCGGACACCTACGAATTTCGGACACCCCTAAGAAATACACGATTTCACCATGACAACCTACAGGAAGAGCCAAATTTCACCAAAAAGTACAAAGCTACAGTTATTTTCTCTCCAAAATGACCCGTGTGCATGTAAATACTTACATATTTGTCAATAAAATGACGGAGATCTATGAAGTCTGTTATAATTACTGAAAGAGCAACTGTGCCACCAATTTTATCACCAGCGCCACACTGTGGGACTGTGTGTCCGAAAATTTGCAATACTCTAGCAAAGAAATACCAGTTCCACAATCACAAGAATCTTCTTGGAATACAACGTGAAAACAGTTTGTAGGAAAGAAAGTTTGGCCGTGTATCGTAATATAACACACTTCTCCCACCATATTAAGTATATTTTCAGGTGATTTATACCAGAAGATATAGTTTTGGGGTGTTTTAAGGCTTAGGTGTCCGGAATTCGAAGTGTCCATGCTATGCATTAAAAAATTTATAAACACACAAACATATGCATATCATACTAGACAATTGTTATAGCAGAGACTCAAGAATTTTGTGTTATGGTCACAAAGAACTCTTTTATGGAGGTTCTGATCATTGTTTTTTTGTTGTCCATTCTAGTGCTACAAGAGGAGGTAACAAACATAATGTAACCAAGTTACTTTTCATAATTACTATTACCCATGATGTATCCCTCAAAAAGTTCAGTGGCCAAAACATGTGTTCATGCCGCAAAGGAAGAATGTGGTACACTTTCTGAAAGGTTTCAAAAGTACTAATACTATCCTGTTAGTTCTCACTCTCTTAAGTTATTCCATACATTGAGGGGTCTTAATTAAGACAACAGTCACATAGGAGAAAAAAAACTTTCCGAGTGACAGTGAAATGTCTGTTGAAGTTTGAGTATGAGCAAACGTTATTTGAATTTATAGCTTACTCTGGGGCCAAAAGGCATATTGTTACCCTTTCAGTCAATGTGGTTAGATGTTACCTGCAGTGACACCTATGTACAGTACTTTCAAGAAAAAATGATTCAGACAATAAGAAATGTCATTACAGAATAGTCCCAATTCCATTCATTGTTTTTAAAACCTTTGTTTGTTGGCAGGGAGGGGGTGGGAGGGGGATGCAGTGTCAGATGGGATGTCATGGTTGGGGGAGTGAGGCAGTGTTAGATGGGTTGTCATAAACATTTTACAACTTTATCCATTACTTATTAATACATCCCTGCCAGATATTGCGTCATTTGTGAAATTTCCATCATTATGATATAGAAATGATAGATTATGTTTTGTTTTGATAGAGCCACTTAGTTTTGTATTTCTTTGATCTGAAATCTTATATTATATATTGGATCCCAGAATGATACTTTAATGCACTATTAGTATTCATTCCCTAAAGTTTATTTTTTCTCTGCTTTTCCCACAGGACAATGTTGCAGCTATCCAACACATTGGGGCAAAGTTTTCTTCACATTACGATGCTGTGGAGCAGCAACTCAAGTCCAGTACCATAGGTACAGTATTGATGTGCTAATGGTAATGTTCTTTAATATGAGCGATACATGTTAAACATGAAATCATGATGATTTCTTGAGGTTACACATTTCTTCCAATTTTTTATCTACTTTTGCAATCTCTACTAATACCTCAAGTCATATGAACAATAATAATGACAATTTCCTGATGGAATTGAAAGAGCAATTTGATGGGTTTTGTCAACATGGAGTTTTTCAGAAGAACAAAAATACATATTGACAAGACCCACAATAGGTCAGACTGAGAGGCCTTGATGAAAGAGACTGTGTGAGCATCTGTGCATTGAAACTATGGTGTCTTGATTGTGGCTGCTACTGTTAATACAGCCTCTGTCAAAGAATCACACTGGTTGTACTTGCATGACATTCCATTCTGTTGATGTTGACATGTTATATAGTTCCTCTGCTATCAGGAGAAATTCTTCAGTGCTGTCTGTCTGTCTGTCTGTCTGTCTGTCTGTCAGTCTATTTATTTACAGTTGTACTCTCTTACCTGTCTCCTCTCCACTAAATTGCACTTTTCAATATTTATTCAGTTATTTGCAAAACAAATTTGGGGCTTGACCTAGAGTCAAAAAAATTGTAACCCGAAAAGTGGAATGGAAATAACTTTTCATTTTCAATGGAAGACATGTTGCGTTTTTTGGTGGCTGGAAGTTTACAGAGGTTAGGAGGAAGAACTTATCATGAGTCAAAGTTATACACACTGTGTTGGAAGTTGTTTTCTACCTTTCAGTAATGTCAATTTACAAACCACTCGCTGTCATAGTAACAACCTACAATGACTGAAAACACATACGTTTCTTTTCAACAGGTCTTGTAACCCTTGACCAGATGAAAGCAAAGCGTGATGACTTGGTGAAAGAAAGAGAGCAACAACTAGCTCAACTTGCGAAGGAACAGTGAGTCAAAATTACTTCATCCCGACTGATATATATATATGCTACAGTACCTTACTTTGTAAATTTTACATGTTTTTAGTTTCCATAATGCAGACATTCCTACAGGATACTAGTTCCTCTTTCTATTGCTAATATAAAGTTACTAATGAGCCATTTTCATTCAATTGTGGCTGCCAGAGTTATGGTTCTGAGAAATCTGTGACTGTTGATTTCATTCCATGTACCGTAACTTCAGTTATTTTGTGTCATCCTATGACCTGAAGAGGGGTCATAGGCACCCCATCATGTACAAGGAACCCAGCTGTTCTAGTCACCGAGTTTCTGGTGGGATTATACCCTAACAATGTTGCTTTGTTTGAATACACCCCACTGATATCATTGAGTGTGAAAACATGTGACCATGTGTAAGAGAATGCAGCCCCAGACAAATGAGTATCCATTGCAATGGTTTGTATGCTGATGCTTTCACGTAAATACTCTGGGTCTGACAAAATTAAAATCTGGATGAGAGCTTTACACAAAGCTGGGAGTCAGCACTATCAATCTATTGTATGATAAACCAGTTGACTCATCAAAGCAGTAGGGTACAATGATGTCACCACAACATTCGACCAAGGTGTCACCATCAATGTTTTCAGTTGAATGTGGATATAGTCATTGGTATGGTAGTAGGTATCTTTGCAAATATCTTGGGAGGTTTAATCTAAGATTGATTAATTTCCATTTTGGGGGTAAAGAATGATTGGTATGATGTAAATTTTACAACCTACCGACCACCCACCATAGTTCATGATCTAAAAGTGACATTTTGCACGTGATATTGAGC
>KN886057.1:55688-69991 GCA_000934455.1 Apostichopus parvimensis
AACGTACTGTAACTGCATATTTAAAACATCTGAAAATTCATTTTCTTCCCACACCACACTGAACACATGCACAAATGACCTAGCTTACATTTTTACAACTTTAGGCTTGATAGAAGGCAAGGAAAAATGTTTATATATGGCATCTCTTCATGTAAGGACATATGATTGATTGATTTGGCAGATTGTATAAGCTATTGCGCTGGAAACGATATGATGTAGGGTAGGTCTAACTTTGGGCAGGCTAGGCTGAATTACTAGGGCTAATAACAAGCCAACATGTGAGTTGTTTTCAATGGCATGAATTTTCTCAGCACTCTATAACCTCAAATTTATTCTCATTCTCAACATGCAATTGCAAGCGCGCCATGCTTATTCACACAACAGTCTGGTAAAAGCTACAACCAAAAACTATACCATATGCCAAGCATGCGTTGGGAGAACCTGTATCTGATTACACTTCAGGTTTGGTATTACAAACATATGAAGGTGATTTTTGTCTAGGCCTAGCCTATGTATCCGTGAATAGGCTAGGTCTAATTACACGAGAATCGTTTCACTGTAATAACTATGGCCTCGATAGTCCCTTACTTTCATTATGCTGCAACCAAGGTTGAAGAAGTTTTAAAAAAGATATTGCCCGACGTAGTACTTTCAAATTTACCTTGATTGGAGTTCCTAAAGAGACAAAACAGAAACGATCGAGACATCATTTTGCCTCGTACATGCCAAGGTACTGTACCATGCAAGGAGAAACAAAATAGTAGGATTTTTGTGCGGGGACCCACGGAAGTATATATACTTCCATACCCAACTCAGCCTTGTGTGTGACCCACACTGAATAATCGCTGTTCAATACATCCAGTTTCTATGATGAAGCTATATCATATCGAACTCTGAAATAATTCAATTTTTCGAAGTGGGGTATTCTAATGTATGCATAATGAACATTAAACACAGAGATTCACCGAGGGAGAAAATGACATGCATATTTGAAATTTCCTTGATGAAAAAATATGGGAACATACCGGCGACATCATATATACCACCGGGTGCATTATTTCAATGCAAAATTAGAACAAACAACAGATTTACCTTTCAGTAAGAGGGAACCCCATGTCGCAGCATGTTCGCAATCACTATTAATGGTGAGCTAAGTTACTGTATAGTAATATATAACACAATGTTATCACATCGTCGGGGTGCATGTGGTCTGATTGAGCACCCCCCCCCCCTCCTTCCTTTTTGCTTTTATAGAAGAGATGATTAAAAATCAGATGGTCCTCAGTATACAGAATTTGCATAACTCGACTCGGCTAGATGGAGGAAATTACTATAGTAAAGCACTGAATAGGTATGCCCATAGAATTGGATAGTCGTATATCTACATCCCAACTACATGTAGGTGCCATGGGTAGTCTACATCTTCCCGCAGTATGAAACTGATAACTTTTTCGGGAATGTCCCTTAATGGCGACACCCACTGAACTGACTATGTTGCGTGTTTGCGCTGTTACCATCATTCTGTTTGAGGATAAAAAAAACAATTTGCTGAATAAGGGTAAAACATAAAAAATGAAGCACATGCTTTGGTTGAGAGCACTGACGTCGCTTCTGAACAAAGTGAACAGCATCCACAAAATTTTAGTTCTGTGACAGAGCATCACATATGGGCGTCTTTTGGCGTTCCAAACTTTTACAGTTCCAGTTCTTATAATTTGCAATGTTCGTAGTCTACGTCCATGTACTTACACGAAAGAGTAAGTTTATCTCACTGTCCGCGGTCAAGCGTAACTAGTTTATTCCCATTGCTTTGTTAGTTCGTTTTTTTTTGTCCAAATGTAAATGGCCCAAGCCAAGCAATTACCGGCGAACGAAAGAAGTAAGTTGCCATTCTTTTTTACGTTACCTTTTGTACAATTTGGTGGTCGACCCTAAGTAAGAAGCTGCGGCTTGTCTTGGCTTAGGCCAATATATAAGCCGTTGTAAAGTTAGTAGGCGTGTGGTAGTGTCTCTTTTTAGCAAACAAATGTTACAAATAGACGTGTTCTAAATCGTAATGACCAACTTTTCGCATCCAGATCGGTATCATACAAGAGGTTAGTTTAGTGGAATGTAACTCTGACCCAGCAAGTGTAAATACTTTGGTACATCAACTAGCAATAAGAAGTAGGTACGCAATGGTTTACTGTTGTACACACCTGTCGGCTGCTCGATGTAAACAAACATATTTCAAGGTCACTCCAAGATTAGCCTGCACACATATGCATATTCGTGGGACAAAGGGTTGTTTTTGTCGTGTGTGCACAAAAGCCTCTAGTTAGTAGATTAAGGGTGGAAGTTCAAAATGAAAGAAGTGTTGAAGTCTAAATTTCTTTTCTAAAGGAATAATAACAAGGTCTGTAGGATGATGTGTATTCAGAATATTTGCAAAACTACTTTGTGAAAAAACACATCATAGGCTTCAGGAGCAAATTTGTAAAAGCAGCCTAACTTTATTCCACATGATGCCTGGACTAAAGAACAGTCTACACTAGGATAGAGCAAAAGAATTGGATCAGATTTAAACAATTGTAGGTTTTGTGTAATAGCTTCTGCTGGACCAATTGCAATGGTGAATGGTGAGTATATTTATTCTTTAGCGATAAACTAATGCTTTCATACTGTTTTAAAGTTACTGTTTGTCATTGAAAAACCTTCATGGGAGAGGGAAATGTAGCTATGTCAGAAGGCCTAATGTTTCAAACTTACCAGGATCTACAAGGTAGACTAAAACCTAGAAAGAAAATCTTGCTACTCACATAATTCATGATGTACAGTAGGCCTTTAGACAGTATGATGTCATTTAAAAGTTAATAATAATCATTGTCAAATCCCTTTTAAGCTGAAAGCTGTATCCATGCCTATTTGTAAGATGACATTCATTTTGCAAATTATGACAACTGCAACTAGTTTACTCTTGCTTGCCAACATTCTCTGTGAAGATTATTGAATAGATGTGCAGTGTATTCTGAGCAAAGTATAGTTACATCATCAGTACATTGAAGCAAAAACTGCATGCATTGGTGTCTTTCAGACATTGTTGTTTTTTTTAATAATGGTTAAATGTCTTAGCCTACCACTGTTGCTTTGTAAAGAAACTTTCTGTTTGTTGTTTAAGTCCTTTTATTTTCATATTTGCTGGATGTTTTAAATTTCTAATTTCTTATAAAAGTACTGTGGTCATTTTAATATTTTGATGTTTTTGTTAAATAATTGTATGTGAAACCAGCATGAGAAAAAGTTACTTTCCCTTTTAGAAAGCCTAACAGGGTTACATAGTTTGTTATATCATACCCATCTATTGTATGCTTCGCAGGACGGGACACAAGCTCATTGACTCAGCTTCATTTCGCTGCCGCCCAGGGTCAGTTGCTGGTTCTACACAGCCTGATTAAGAATGGCGCTTCGGTTGATGTAAGGTCCTGTGATGGCTACACGCCTCTTCACGAAGCTTGCGCTGGTGGTCATACATACTGTGCGAAGAATCTGATCAAGGCCGGAGCAAATGTGAGATTATTTGAATGAGAAGTCTAAGTTGAGGGAGACATTGCACAAACTATAAATTGATTACTTCAACTGTCAATTGGTTACTTCTGCTCTGAGAACTAGTCTGTGCCTTCCCTTTGCATTGAGCAGTAAATAAACCTAGGCTCCACAGATATTGATGGTTATTTACCTCAAGCAGGACAGAGTTTTAAAGGTCTTCATATTGTCCAAAACAACCAAAGTTCTGTTCCAGATGACCAGGGTTTTTTCTTTCTACATTAATAATATTGTGTATTTAAAAGAACTCACTGAGGCAGTACACTTATGGATATATAATAAATTACGTTTAACATTACTGAAGCTACAATATGCAAATGCGTTTTATTGTCGTTGTTAATATAGACCATGCCTTCATTCTTTATTTTCTCATGTACTTACTGTAGGTAAATGCAACAAGTTGTTTTTGGACGACACCCCTTCACTTTGCTGCAAGTTCAGGGTCTGTTGACTGTGTGCAGCTCCTTCTAGAATCAGGTGCTAGGGTCAAATCAGAGGACTCCACCATCACCCCTCTTCATTATGCAGTCTTAAAAGGTTTGGGACTCTTTGTTTTTTTTTTCATTATGTTAGGTTAAAGCCACTTCAAAGGTAAACATTAAATGTTTTGATTTTCATGTGAAAACAGCATCTTAAAGGAAGTGCAGGAAATTGTTGGGCATGTTGTGTTTGAGCTTTGATAAAATCTATACAAACCAAAGAGACATTACTGTTTGTTGATCAATAATTGCTTTCAAGTATTTGTCATAAACTCCATAGCTGTTCACAAATTGAATTCTGAATGGTTAATTGGGTTGAGCTCAAGGGTCAAAATAACTTCATTCATTTTGGATACATGTATGTACTGTATGTATGTATTTTAGATCCCCCTGCAAGCAGGACCTCGTGAAGAAGCCATCATTGGCTTATCAAAGTCGCAAGCTGACAGAAGTCAGTCTCTTAGATTCATATTTAACGTCCATGGTTATAAATTGTCAATTGTCAACAACTCTGTAATTTGGACGACATTAATCTTGGAGTGACTCGAACTTGGGACCTTATGATTGAAAGGCACCGTGTTAACCACTGAGCTAACACTCCTATGGACACTCCTACATGTAAAAGGTTTTTGATTCTCTTCTATTGGTTGATGAAGACAGATGAAGCTAATTAAAAGTTACATCAGCATTACCATATGGTTTGTAGGCGGAGACAATTGTCAACATTGAATTGTAAACGGGGGTCTGTCCAAAAATGTATGATTATGGGTACGATGTGACATATCATCCTGTACATTCAACCATATATATTAACTGGCAGCTGTACACATGTATAAAACCATGAAATTTGACAAGTAAATGTCATGCAAATTCTGAGGAAATGTACCAAGAAGGTTGCATAAATTTCTAGCGGAGAGTTGATACTGCAGATTTGTCATACTCTCCTGTCTTAAAAGCCTTGTAAACTATACACTCTAGAAGTTAGAATACAGTCTATAGTCATTGGTATACTTTGACACAACAGATAGGGACATAACTTACATAGGTTGTCAGAGTTAAACAACAAGTTTACATTGTTTAGCAGTAGGATTACATCATCATGAGTACCAGTACAAGAAGAATTCCTCTTGTTATGGGTACCAGTACATAACTCTAAGTGTGAGTACAAGCACTTAGTCATGCATCAGTATCACAACTAGGACTTCAAAATGTCCAGAATTCCAGTAAGAGTAGAAATCCAGGAGGGTGTGTACACAGCAACTATGCTATAATATGTGCAAAGACCCAATACAAGTCTGTTCAAAAAATAAAAAAAAGGATGAAAGAGAATTTTTGTGGAAATTGGATAGAAATATGTGAACCTTTGGCCTGGATACTTTCTTACAGCTTGATGTTTGGCAGGAAAACAGCAGACTAGCTGTGGTAGACTTGTTTAAGTTTTAGGAGCTACTTGCATTGTGCAGCAATATTATTATTGTATCCAGCTGATTTAGTTGTATTACACTCTTTGTTAACAAGTGCAATGTTCCATATGATTCTTCTCTGACGCAAGCGAGAGTGTAGTGAGCCTAACCCATAGCCTAATCACAATGTTATGTACAGGTCTACATAAAGATACCGAGTACCTGGCAGTGTACCGGGAAAGTTTTCTTTAGTCTTGTGGTTAATTACACTACACTCTAGTTAAAAGTTACTTTGTAACTATAATTATTTTCACATCTATTTTCACATTTTCATAATTATATTTTCATATGATCATAATTATATGTACATATTTTCATAATATTTGCATAATTATTTTCCCATTTTCCCAACAGGTAACCTAGAGTGCACTAAATTATTAACAGAAGCCAAATGTTCTCTAACTCAAATGGATTCTTACTATGGGACTTGTCTTCATGCCGCCATAATGGCCAACCAGTCAGACTGTAGTCAGCACCTCCTTGAAATAGGTAATTTAAATGAAAAGAGAATCATGTTTCTAGAATGTGATGATTCAGAAGAAGAGAATGTTCATTCTTGCTTAGACAAGTCACTGTACTTCACATACTTCACTGCTTGGCCCAGTAGAGCTCACATTACTACAACAGAACCTGATATTTAATGCTTTGTTCAACTGTCTGAAACATGTGTATTGCCAGATAAAATAAAATCAAACCTTTTGAGGTTACCACCAGTGCAATATGTTTGTTCAGAAGCATGTCAAACCTTCCATTGTATATTGATCTTACTGAAAAAACATCTTTGGAGTACTTTTAAAAGATAATCTGAAATATTCTATTTGTTTGGACAACAAAAGACTTAAAAAAAAAATGACCATCTTGTGATGTTAATGCAATAAACTAATAAAATGCTTTGTGCAGAATTGTATTTAAACTAATAGAGAAGTTGCAATTACAAACATTACAGCCCTAAATTAATGAGTGAAGTTATATCGTTCTGTACATTGTGATGTCAGAGAATGACCTGTGAAGTGTGTTAAATGATTCCCCAACACCAAGAAGTCATTGAGGTCTTTCTACATCCTACATCAAGTTGACTTTATTTTCTTGAATCATTCATTTGAATAATTCATATAATCCAAATTACCTGATGTTTATGGATGAACACATCATCTCTTGGTACATTCATTTACACTGAAAAGAAGATCTGTCTGAAATGGTTTGGTATACCTGTTGTTTATTTCTGAGCAATAGCTTAGCCTAGCCTTGATCATGTTTTTCATTTACTATCTGAACAATCAAAGGTAAACAAGTAGTGTTTTGATAACGTAACACTGTTTTCTTTTAACTGCAGGTGCTAACCCGAATACCCCTCGGCCGAGGGATCTCCAAACACCTCTTCATGCTGCTGCTAGTAATGATAATAAAGAGATAGTTGAAATACTTCTCACTTATGGAGCTAATCCACATCTCAGGGATAGAAATGGAGTGAAGGCAGTTGACCTAGCAACAGCCAATCAACTCACAGCTCAGGTTTTACAAGAATTTATGAGTAAGTGATATCACACAGTATATAAGTATGAAAGTAAATTTAAAACGATGGTTAAGACACATAATTTCATCTCAGAAGCCATCCAACATTTTCCAGCCACACCACCATTGAAACGTCTGCTCTGTGACGTCCGTCTAGCCTCCGAGTCCATTGATCGTCCAGCACCAGACCAGTCTATGAAGCCAGCCACCACTCATCCCCTCCCTTGAACATGCTACTTTCCAACTTGCCACCCCAGTTCTTCTTTGTCAGGCCCTCAAAGTTCACATTTTCATACTCTCCAAAACACAGTCCTCAAAGCCTGGAATCTCATTTTTTCCAGTCAGGGGCTTTCGCCTCTGGCTTGCTGAAGCCTCTTACGGCTGAAACAGCATATCACAAGACATATCCTATCGCGAATGTCGATGCCTAAGAGCAATAGCAAATACAAAATATCTTGTGCTGATTATGTTATCCTTAAATAAACATCTACTGGAAAGTAGGCTATTCAACTCTCCACACAGGATTTAGAAATAATGCAGTAAATAGACTTCTTAGTGATAACACAAACCAGTGTGAATGCAGCTGTGAAGTTGTTCCATACAATAGCATGGAAAACCTTTCCTTTGCTTCAAACTTCAAACCTGCTTTCTATCATCATATCAGCGTCTTTGTGGGTGGTAAATGGTCATAAGTTGTTATATATTGTAATACAATCTATAACAACTTATGTATCGGTGGTTACTGTTTAAGACGATCATTTGAAACATGTCGAGGAGTATATGAAATGGTAGGCCTCCAGTGGCCATTTTGTATCAAGGCAGCTACTTATTGGGATTCACAATCCAAGCTGTTTTGAGTACGACCTAAAAGGAGAAAATGTAAAAGAATACTACAGTGTAAAGCAAACTCTTAAAGCTTGTCATATATGTGAACAATGTGATAGACATTGCTCCCATGAGAGAAAAAGAAATGTTTCGATGTTAATGGTGTAAACCAGACACCATTTTAACCAAATAACTCACTGTTTTGTTATGACTTTTCTCTCTCTTAAAAATAAATGATTTTTTCCTTTTTGTTTTCCAGTAAATACAGAAAAACTTTCCAGTTTATGCAGACATTCCATACGTACTAGTCTTGGAAAAGATGCCAATAGTACAGTTTGTTCACTGCCTCTACCTGATTTACTCAAGGATTATCTCTGTTACAAATCTCCTTGACGATGAGGGCGTTTGTTTTATGTCGATGAGTACACCTGCATTGTGAGTACAAGGTAATGAGTACAAGTACAAATGCAAAAACAGAAAACAGGGTATAATTAACAGTATTAGCTTTCGGGTGAAAAGAACAAGAAGCAGGGTTTTGGTTCGGTAATATTGAAACAAATTTCAAAACTTATTCCAGCACAAAGCCATGTTTACCAGAATAAGTTCATTTTGTGTCTCTGTGGAAGCAACCAGTACACAGTCTACAGTAAATTACAAACTGAAAATATAGATTGTGCCAAGTCTATAAGATAAAAATAATATGGATGATTCAGTTAAAGTGATTTGTGGGTTTGAATCATTCATTTTTTCCATAATTATTATGTTTTTAAGGACATTTTTTTTATTATTCTGGATGTCACAGGGGATGGGGGGGGGGTAGAGAAGTTTGTGTTTTATTTTCTCTACTGTACATCTGGTTTAGAATGGACACAGGACCAAATTTTACATTTTTGTGGGTGATAATATTCAGGGAAGAAAGATTTTGAAGGGTTACAAGATATTCATGTGTTCAAATAGGTGGATTTGGGGAACTTAACAATAATTCTCTGCATTACACTTCTGGGCTTGATATTTATCCAAAAAAAATTTGGTACAGGTTATTAACAACATTTTTAAATTTTGGGGTTTCAAATTTTTCTCATTATTCTTATCATTGAGGCTTCATTCCTTTTCATAAATATTAATAATTTACCATAACTCATAAAAAGTGGATTTACAACTCATAAATTATAAACCAAGATAGGAGACCAAAATATAAGAAAAAAAGCAAAAGATGTTATACGTTACAATCATTCATTATTTTAACATATCCTTAAAATCATAACATGCAACTCATTAAGCTTGCACATTCAATTAAGAAACAAAACTGAAATTCTCGTAATTTTTTCATGCAACAATTAGTATCCCCGGATATTCTGTGGAATAGCAATAAGAGGACAAAATATTCTTCTCAAAGCTGTCCTCTTTGAAAAATCAACAGAGAGTTGTGCCTATTATTCTTGTCTCTGATGGGACATGGTGTTCATTTACCGTGCAACATGATTAGTTAGCACGTAGGATATTAGTATCGTGCAGACGGTTTTTGAGTCATTTTGTGAATTTGGGGTCCAACTTGTGGTGTGGATGGGACAAACTAGGAGAGTAGTATGGTGTAAGACAGTTTATGAGCCATCCTGTAAATTTGAGGTCCACCATTCGACATTATAAAGTGACCTAATTGCACAGGAAATCAGTAACATATTCTCTAAGTAATTATGTAGAGACACTCTTAAAAAACTCTAAAAACATTTATATAAAAAGCAGCAAGACAAAGATACTTCGTTAGCCATATTTAGCAATGGCAGCGTTGGTTCTGCATCTAACTTATATGTCTAAAAATTAGACCCTTAATGGAGAAATCGCTATTTATGATGGACAGGGCTTGATAACAAATAGAAACAGTGGATTTTGAAATAAAGTTTGATTGCAGTATGTTTATTCCAGTTCTATTACTGTCTGCTAGTATTTTTACTTTCATGGACATAAGAATTGGTTAGTTTGAAAAAGAGATAATCTGAAAGTGAAATCATTTCATGTTTCACTTCATGATTAGAGTATTTCTTGTATTGATGTATTCTCCAAAGAGTTAAAACTATGAAGTATCAAGTAACATCACAAGTTTGGTTTCTTTTGCCATTTTTACAAGTGAAAACTCTTTTTACAGAATATCATAATGTTGATCAATTTCAAAGTTATTTTATATTCTAGAAGAAGTGTTGCTTTAAGGTATTGTTTTAAAGACCTTCAAATGCCTTCACTTTACAAGCAGCACTTTTTAAGGCTTTGGTTGAACAGATGATTGGCCAGTCGTTTCAATCTGCAGTAGAGTGGAGGATTGTGAAATAATAGACAGTCCAGACGTTGTTAATGTTTAGACATTTGAAAGACAGTAAAAGTTATTTTTAAATTTCAGAAGAGGTGCTACTATGTTTTAAGAAATTTTAATCCCTGTTATGTGCAAGAAAAAAGTTTTAATCTTTTAATTGAATAGACAACTGGCCAATTTTTGCAACCTAGAGTGGCAGATAACTAAATAATCAAGAGTAAAATTGTACCTTGCCATCTTGCCTCACATTTGATTGAGCCTGTGGCGAAAAAAAAGTGATTCCATAGAACTGCATTCATTCTCTCACCATTATGGTGTATGCAGTAGGCGGTTGCCATTATAAGCATTGACAAGGTTTGTTGTGACCTCATCAAGATTATGTCAAGCCTTACGGGTAAAATTTTTCTTCTGTATTTTTTTTTTAACCTGTTCCTTTGTTTTCCTGTCTGCCTCTGAAGAAGGTCTTGCTATCAACATCAGGCCCTCTGACTTCATACACTTGCCTATAAATACTTTTACCTGTACATAAGCAGTTTTGCTCCTGTATTTTTTTCCCCCAGTAAAACTAACAAAGCACAATTTACTTACATTATTTACATGTGGGTATTCATTCATTCATGCACAAATCTTCTTGTAGTCTTTCTTGTGTGACTTTGGAATGTCACTTCATGATAATTAAACTAACCTACAGATTCAAATAATGCCATAGATTTGAACAAGTTGATCGTTAGAATGATACAACAAAAGAGAGTAACAAAAACAGAGTACTGAGTCGACTGTTCTTAAGTAACCTTTATCTGTGGTTTGATGATGTAATTTAATTCCGAGGCGTAGTACCAGCAATACTCCTCAACTTGAGCTTTCAGATGGTTGCCTTAGTCATACAGGTCTTATATGGTCGTTGCAATAAAATGTATGTGTTAGGCCAGTGGGGGGGGGGGGAGCGGGAGGGAAGTGAGGGGAATCATTCAAGCAGGATGATGGTATGATATTTTTGTCCAAAATATCCATATTGATAACAAGGTAAATTGTTGTGCCTTTGAACTATGCTGAGGCTACACTATAGACAATAAATATGTCTGCACGATTATCACATGTATTTTTATTTTTGTTTTGTGTTGTTTCATTTTTACATTGTCTTATCTGTGAAGGTTGGCTTTCTGCTCTGGGGTAGGTTGAGTAAATTGGTAACATATTGTTATAGGAATTACCCACTCTGAATTTAGCCTTGACTATCCAGTAAAAGAATCATTTTGAGAGTATTTCTTTTTGCTTTATTCAATCCCCCCCCCCACTATGGGAAATATGAATATTGAAACTTGAAAGGTTCAGCTGGGTATGGAAAGGGGGGGGGGTTAGACCAAAATTCCTCAAACAGTGTCATCAAAGTCTAAATGAAAAATGGTCATCAAGGATTTTACAAATGGCACTGGAAAATGTTTTGAATGATTATGGCTCGCTATTATTTGTGATGAAAATTTCTTTTTTTTGGCTATCATGTGGGTTATTATTGATGCAATTATTTGTTGCAGACAGTATCCACGATCATGGGTGCAGTCAAACCCACATCCTCATCGCAACAGTATCGTGAAAGTATGATTTTTCTTTTAATCTGATGACATTTTGTTAATGCATCCGGCAACAGCCTAAGTAAATCTTTTGAGTAACATTTACTGTGATGACATTATACCATGTCACCCATACTGTGATAAAATTATACCATGTCACCTATACTGTAATGACATACCATGTCACCTATACTGTGATGACCTTATACCATGTCACCTATACTGTGATGACCTTATACCATGTCACCTATACTGTGATGAAATTATACCATGTCACCTATACTGTGATGACACTATACCATGAAAAAATTTAGCCTTCCTCCCGATCGAAACTGCTACATCCATTCTCAGAGTCTCAGCTAATCAGTCGTTTTATTACCTGTCGTATTATCGCGTCTTCGAAAGAAACTTGAACAGAGCAAGAGCTTCGCGTGGCGTCTAATGCGTTTATTAGTTAGTGTATACAGACAAGGATTTATCGATGCGTTTGCAAACAAAAGGGCTTCAACTGCATATAAAATTCCTTCTAACCCATTATAATTGTATCTTCGGAGATTTGCGATAACTACTACAATCCAAATTGGTAGCCAACAAATCACAAATATCACCACAATTAGGAAAAGTTGTCTCCCTGCTTTGGCGAGTTTTCTCGCGCGAATCCTCGGATTTTCGGTGCTTCGAAAAGAATTTCCTTGCCAACTAGCAATCGACTTAGGCTTACTTTCTGTGTGAATGTGGCTTGTACTCGGATCATGTGAATTTACAAAGGCATTGTTTTTACTTAGATGATTCAAAGTAGTTGAAACTGAAATTGCTCTAACATTATTGCCTGTATATTCCCGACCTGTAGAACGTTTCCCGTCAAATATGTTATTGCTTGTAGTAGGCCTATCTGGCAAGTTTATGACTTCACAATCTTTTAAACTTCCATTCATAACGTTTCCCGCCAAATTGGATGTAGTCTGCTTGTCGTCTTCCGTGGGTTCACAGGTGGTGATATCCCCTTTATGGTTGCGGGAGTTACGCTTTCGTTTGAACTTATCCAATTTGCGTTTGAGTATAACAAACACTGCCAGGTTTGATATAACTAGAGTAATGAACGGCAAGACACAATTGCCTATTATTATGACAAAACCGATTACTGTGCCAAGAAGATGTTGAGCGCAACGCGTAGAATAAAACTTTGCAGTATTGTACAGCACAAATTCGGATAGTACTAGAATGATGCATAGCAACCAAGTAATCATCGAATGTAGCAACGTCTTCTTCCTGTATTTATGTATTGAATATTTTATGGGTTCATTCACCAACCGAAAACGGTCCAAAGTCAACTGAATAGTAATTAAAATATTCATATAGTGTAAAACAAAGGTGCAATAATAATTAATGGTAAATATTGTACGGATTGGCGCTACTGTCACCATTTGAAGTATGAAGATTGGAACGGCGTAACATCCAATCAAAATATCCACAACTGCGCGATTGAATATCAGAATACTGAAAGAGGATTTGTGGATTTCACGACTGGTGCAAAATACCAGTAAGATAAAAAGATTCCCAACGACAGCAGTAAATCCAATCAGTATAAATAGCGTGATGAATGCGATGCGAACAAATGGTGAAAATACCAAAGAATAATTTGTAGAAATCAGTAAACTGACTCTAACACAATCAATGTCCATGGAACGGTTATCAGTCGATTCAGTCGCATTCATGTTGGCAAATTGTTAAGAAAACGTATACTGAACTTCTAATTTAGATGCGAAAGATATACTAAGACGAAACTTTACATTTCAATATAGCCAACAACGGCAACAACTCAGCAGTAACCAATCGAATATATGGACATCATGTGTGATTTATTGACGAGTTGTTATTGTTAATAAACACCATATAAACAAACGTGTGCTTTGAAATCAATATGATTAAATCGCATAACCGAAACATGTACATCTCTATATAGTCATTTGAAATAAAAAATATAAATACAAAAATACAAATAATATCGTAAACTTGACTATTCGACGTATATAGATGTATAGCGTATATACTCCTTTTATCATCCATTGCATATAGAGCAGAGGTACTCTACACTAATTTAAATTGAATAGGTAATGTCCCTTTTTATCTCGCAAAAACAGTTTCGTTATAAAGCACATAATTAGCAAAACATTTTCAATGGAATATGTTTTACCTTCATCTTGAAAGGCTTCTATCGATTGTGTACACATTCATATGTATCATGCTGTCGTAAAATCTATTTATTAAAGAAACCATCTTGTGAAGCAGATCATAAGGAAATCGACAAAGTACTATGCCCTTCTCTGTCTCTCAACCTCTCGCTCCTTTCTCGCTGCCTCTCTTTGTGTAAGAATAGCTCAATATGGATGCTAGATGACATGTCCATTAAGACACAACAGGATACTAAGTGAATAAATTGATGCAAAACCATAAACCTTCGGTTAAAATTCTCTATATAGAGCCTGAAAGGAAAGAAAATATACATTAAGATATTTTCCACTGTTCTGGATCGATTGTCACCTATGTTTCTTCCGGATATTGTGCAAAT
>KN886058.1:6171-16333 GCA_000934455.1 Apostichopus parvimensis
ATACAGTACTGGGCACTAAGAATAACTGTATGATACATACAGTACTGGGCACTAAGAATAACTGTGTATGATATACAGTACTGTAACTTCGATTGCTTTGTTACTAACCTGCCTTCTCTCAACTACTGCATCCTCACTCTACCATATCCAGGTAATGAGTGAGCTGGTATACCTACTGTATGTATCAGTGGCGTAGCCAGCATTCTATTGTTGGGCAAGATTTTTCTTAAGTGGGGCAACCCTGTGATGGTTGATGGTAGGAATTACCAAGAAATATATGTATTGATGGGCAAATGGCCAAATTATTGGCGCTTATTCTGTTGGACGATATTGATCAACGGTCTCCGTATGCGGGTATGATGAAGGCCCAAAATGTGTAATATCTCGGTCTGATTACAAAGTTCTGACCTTATATGAAGTATGAACATGAGCCCTGAGGTATGAATACTTGTGATTAGAACTCGCACAAATGTAAAAGAGAAGTATTTTGAATACATCACTGGATTTCATTGGGGGGGGGGGCAAGACTGTAGCACAAAGCAAATTGGGGGGGCATTGCTCCCCTGGCCCCCCTCTGGCTTCGCCACTACTATGTATTGTGAATAACAAGGAAAAGTGAATTAAACATTCTAACATAAAATTCATGAATGTTTCAGTCCTGAGTTAAGGCCTGAGTAGTGGGAAGTGTAGCAGAGTGGGAAGGGAGGGGGGGGGGCTGGGATGGGGAAGGGGTGGGGATGATTGAAGTTGGTTGGGGAATGGAAAGTCATGCAGCAAAACAGGGGGAGGGTTGCATTTTGAGAATGGGATTTAGGACTTACTATAACATTATTAATATTATTATAATGTTATTGTTTGAAATTGCCAGTTGGGTTATAATTCTTCAAATTAGTCTTCAGATTTAATATTTAATAACACTCTAAATATTGACATAGAAGTACAGTATTTCTTCTTAATCTAGAAAACATTTCCATATGATTTTGTTACTCATTCCATTACACAACGTTTTAAAAACACTTGTGACAAAATTGTTTTGCCAGTGACATTCATCAGGGAACTGGTGATATATTAAAAATTTTGGACAATGAAAAATTTAGTCTGTTTCCAATGGTTCTAGAAAGAGAAGGGTTGGAAAGAAAAAAAAAAAAAATTGTTTTGAAACATCCAAACAAGTTGAATAATAAAATAATCACAATCCATCATCTTACGTGTCCCCTGTGAGCAATATTCTCTTACACGAACGGCAGTCATCAAAAATGCTTTTTCCTCCAATTAATTCATGCTTAGAGATGCAATGGGTTTCCTTAAAATTTCCATAATTTTTTAAACCCTCTCAGGTAAATTCTATGACTGGCCTTGAGGCTATGAACTTCTCCAGTTTGTTGCTGAGAGAGCAATTAAAACTCAGATTGGGTTAGATGTAGATTAGCTTAGTCATGTGTGACTTACGCATTGGGGGAATTCTTCCCAGCTCCTCGGAAGTTAGTCTCGTTTCTCGTTCTCCTCCTCCTCCTCCATCCGTAATCATTACCCTGCGTTGGGCCTTGGAACATAGTATGAATATTATATTGCCACAATCTCGAAAAAATGTCACAATTTTTTTTGGCCTTCTCTTTTTATTTCCCTCTATGTCTTTTTTTTTTCCCTTTTCCTTTTTTCTCATCTCGTTTCTGTTTTCTCTCTTTTTGGACTCTAATCAAAGTGTTGAGTTCACATTTTGCTTCTAGAATCATAGATGAGAGGTTAAAGTTGGGGCAAATTTAGGGGTAGCAGAGTCTTAAATGTTTTCTGCGATAAAGGGACGGTTGTGTAAGGTGAGTGTCAGTATGTAAAGCAACATTGATGCTGGCGAGAGGTACTCAAGATTCAAGATGGAGAATTTGAGAAATGTATAATGTAGGACGGTCTAATTTGAAGATGACTCGTAGGCCGACTACAGTGCTCAGCATACTGTATGTGTATATACGGTTGTTTATGTGGAGAAGAGCTTGCCCGCATGGCTAGACTACTTACAGACACAGTGTTACTATGTTGTGTCTTTTATTTGATTTTATTAAATGCCTGCGTGAAGTCGTAAACAAGGCCGGCGAGGTCTAGCTGGTGGCATATATATACGGTAGTTTAGTTCTTTCATCATAACAGGCCTAGCCTCTTGCTACAAAAAAAGCAAGTGCTGAAAAAACTGTACTGGCTAAAAATGGAAGTTCCCAAATGTTGGCCTTTTTTCATGAATTACAGCACAGATCCGTTACTGTACAGGCCTATGTGAGCAGCCGATAATATTTGCCGGTGAGAAGCAGTAATAAGGAGCTTAAGTAGCTGCAGAACTCATTTTTTCCCCTCTTTTTAAAATTTTTTTTTTTTACTGACGATTATATATTTGACTTGTAAATTAAATGTGTTATGTTCCTAATGTCTACTGGCAGAGAAATGCAAGTGGCTTTTTTTCCTACTGGCAAGCAGTGAAGTCCACTAGCATTTTTCCCTGGAATTTGAGGCCTGCTTTTTAAACCAGTACTTGAGCTTTATATTTTAGTTTTTGGTACTGTATGAAACCAGCTTGCTTCCACTGCCACACTCATCATGCAGAGCTCTCTGTATTTTAGGTATAATAATAAAAGTCTGCAATATTTCTGCTTTAACCACTTCAACATTCCTTAGACTGCTCATCACAGGTATTTAATAAACACAGCGATCATAAGCCTTGATATATGTACACATACAGTACAGTAAACTTTTGTTAAACACCTCAAAACATTTATAAACTATATATACCCATGGAGTGGTGTAAGCTAGCATAAATATACAGTACTGTAAATAGCACACCACCCAGGTCTAGCTGTTTCCTTCCAGCAGGGCGAAAAGGGATCGTGCATTTGTACTGGGAAGCCCACGACTACCGTTTGATAAAATGCAAGATAAAAAGAACTTTAGATAATTAATAAGTTGTATCGGAGCATGGCATTCACACCGAATCGTGGAATCTTCCAAAAACAAGATTGATTTGGAAGAGGTTGGATCACAAAAAGGGATGAAGATGTGCATTATTAAATATCCGTTGTAATTTGAAGTAAGCAATATGATATGTAGCATCGTCTGCTGATGATTTATGGGAAGATGTTCTCAGTCGGTGTGTACAACATGATAAAACATGATACTACGTGATACTATGACATATAATACTATGATACTATGACATATAATACTAAATATATATGATACTGTGATGTAACATTAATGAGTTATATATGATACAATCACAACATTGAGTACACACTAAATGTTCTCTATCTTATATATCTGCGATGATATGCAAATTACTTATTAACTTTAACACCCTAGCTCACCCTGCTGTTTGCTGTCAAGCACTTTCCTTGATGACCAGACCATTTCAGTCTGCCGCCCTCCTTCCTAATCTACCACCCAAAATGTCAAGAGAGCTTAATTCTTTGTAGAGTATTTTGCATAGATCACCTAATATAAACTTCATTTGATGGAGCAATGTGGACCAACTTTGGTACCTGGTGTACAATTTCCAGGTCAGAAATATTTCAGTTAAAAAATACCGTGGAAGTAATATTGTAAGAAATGTGAGGTAGTAACCAAGAGCAGGGACAGCAGCTCTAGGAATAGGACCAGTGGTCAGTGGTCAGCCTTAGTGGCTAAAACTTTTGTTTTTAAATCATAAACTTTAATCTGAATGGTGGTTAATCAATCTTACCCTCTGTGCAGCTTATGTACATTGCTATGTTGAATGCTTATTTCTTTAGTTATTAAAGTACTGTGTTTTAATGTCAGTACTATAACCTCTTTATCTTGCAAATTAATTCTGCATCTTCAAGTCCCAAAATCAATACAACCTAATGAGAACACAATAATTTATTTTCATTTTTAATTACTTATTATTACATTTTTCTAAGGAATAATAACTTAACTATTTTTACAGTTAAATTTGAAATGCTTTCAGACATTTAAAAAAAATTCTGGTTGGATTGTGTAGGATTTCATCCAAGACCCTGGTATACAGTATTATATACTGTACTTTCAGCACTGCACATTAAACTTGATCTCACTGTTGTTAGATTAAGTCAAATTTCATGCACAGTACAGGTAGCTCTCTCGAAAACGGAAACGGTTTGAAACCAGAGAATAATCTGCGGACAGATTTGATGAATACCTTCCAAGTTCCAACATGGAGAGCAACGTACGTATGACTTTCCACAAGTGCAATGACGAGGAGGATGAAAGTGATGCCCCCCGGCACTATGCAGTCTTGGAAAGTGCTTTGTATTGATGGAGTGACTTCTGCAGGGATGTCCCAGACTTTGGTGGTGTACATCTTGAAGTTAGCAACATGATATAAGCATCCAAGGAAGTTGCAGTTCATCAGCCTTTCAAGTTTCAAGAAGCTTTCACTTTTGTAATTAGCTTAACTTACCTGTCTCCTCACAAGTTTAAGGCTTGTATGCTAACTTATCTATAGTGAACTGGTATATACTTTTTTAGCGCTATGCACCTTTAGCGATCGGTCACTTCTGGCCATTGACCTATCACGCAAAGTGGCTAGAAGTATTTTCTAAAATGTGAACTTTGTCATGTGTTCGGATCTCAGTTCTTGGCCACCTATGAGCTTTGTGTCTCTGAATATCTGTACCCACCCCATCCTCCCAAGACCATCCCCCCCCCTTACCCCATTGCATCACCCAGGCACTGAAGAATTGCCTACCTGAGTGTGATGAAATGTTGAACATTGGAATAATATTCATTGATATTACTCACTCACTGGTCTTAAGGTAATGATACAACTCAGAGCTATAGACCAAATTGGAATCTTACCAGAAGAATAACCCGCAAATTGAAAACAAAAGACACCCTTATAATTTACTCATCATGTTTTGACACACAAAGACTGCACGTCTAGACCCACCTGGTTTACCTTTGACAGAGAACAGCAAAGTCGATCGCCCACCCGTACCGACAAAATTTGTGATTTTGTGCAGTTACCGAATATAAACCTTCAAGTTCTTGTATATGAAGGTAGCCTAAGCTTGTACTAATTGATTATGCTGACTCATTTCAAGAGAAGATTTGTAAACTTACCTAGGATTTGTAAAGGAGAGTTGTATTTGGTCTTCTAAGATATCAAAATCGGATGGTTGAGGCTAGGAAGTTCCTCCTGGAACCTCAGAAAATTCATGGTAAATTGCATTTTATCTGCAAGGACTGTACGATTCCCACCGCCCAGGACAGTTTCTGAACATGCTCGGAAGAAAGCGTCTGGCAAAATGCTTTTACATTTCCGGATGTGAGGCCGCTTGGAGTGAACGAAAGATTCGGCCAAATTATATGTAAAAAATTAATTTTCATGATTGCAAACTACAGTACCTTCAATGGTATAGGTGTAAATCACAGTTTATGCAAACAAGGTACTCTGAAGAGTGTTTCAGACCTGTATACAGTGGCGGAGCTAGGGGTATTGGTCAGGGGGGGGGCGAGAATGGTCTGTAGGGGCGCTTTCAACACTATCTAAGCGGAGTGCCACCACAGGTTGGCGCGGAGCGTACAGAACTTTTTTGAGTAAAGAATAAATAGCTAAGATCTGTGTAGAAAGATCTTGACAGCTCTCTAAAACTCCATACACTGGGTGTCAGAATGAGGAGGCACTGGTCAACAGGAGAGGTCAGTGTCAAAGGTTACCAGGTCACACCAGACATGAGAGAGAGTGTGCATAAGTTGTGAGGAGACAGGTAAGTTCTTGGCTCATAAACATCCAAATCGGGTAAGACCTGGTAACCAGTTGGTTAACACACTGACCGGTCATGTCTGATGAAGAATTGTGTCCCCCCAAAGTAGCCTACTTATATACCTTTGTACCTATCTCGCATTTGTTCCCCTGTTAGAGTCGTTTCTCTTTCCTCAATCCCCAATCCCCACCCCTTCTCCCCTCCAATCTCCACCTCTTCTTAAATGACAATGGTGATGAAGTAAATTGAACATATTTGTACCTTGTAAAATCTGCCCTTTGGCCTCCCTTGAAAAATACGAACCTAATGGCACATATGCTCTATATGGTACATCTTCTTACTTGTTCCAATGATGTAACAAAAGTATTTTTATATTTCTCTAATTTGTTTTGGTTATCTGGGACACCTAGATTTACCGTAATTAATGTTCTCATCATAAACTCCCACAATGCCCCTCTTGTCTCAAATATGATGGTAATATGGACATCATGGCATGCATTAAGAGTATCCCTGCCCCTGACGATTTCACCTTTGAGTGGGGGGGGAACTTAATACCCCCCCCACATGGCTAATTAAAAAATTATGACATGTAAACAAAAGTTAATTACATGTACCCTAACAGTTCTGTTGCACAGGGGAATAAAAATTATTTACTCTTCTTGGCCTCTTTCAAACTCTTCCCCACCTCAAACTTTGATGCAAGGTTTTTTGTGTGTACTAAAAAAACCCCCCCAAAATACAACAAGCAACTAAGAAATCTATAAATAGTGCACAGCTTTCGTTAATGGGTATTCCCAGTTTTCGAGTGGTTTAACAATTTCTGCAAACATTGGATCATAATATTTTCATCCCGTCTTTGAATAATCATCTATTACTGTAATCATCCGTTTGGCTTCCATTTACTCAGATTGTGAAATTAGGCGTGCGTAATAAAGAAAAAAAAACAAATTGCCAAATTACCAACCACTTGTGTACATGTGTACATATTTCTCTGCAATAAAACAATTACCTATTTCCAAATAAAACGGGGGGAAAAAAAGAAGAGAGATATATATTTATATAAATAGTAAGAAGCTTAAGCAAACTTGTATTGATAGTCGAAATCTCAGCTTGTTTCGTCTGTATTTAATTTGATTTAGAGTGATGGAGTCTCTTCTGTCAGTTCAATAGGCAATCCTTTCAGATTTGCCTCCGAGAGCCTGGCGACGAATAAATGTCGAACTTGAGACAAAGAGATATTCAAAGTGGGCTTTTGCATTGCGAGGAGAGGAGGGATTTACACGCAATAGAATGAACATCCATCATGGCTCTCCCAGCGTCGCTTCCATAGTAACCAGACGGGGGGTATAGTCCTAGTTTTCTTTCTGTTTTTATCTTTCTCTTTTCTCAAACACGATGCAGAATTAATGGAGGAATCGAACTCTCCCACGCTATAGCGTGGCAGCATTTCCAAAGATACGACTTCTACCAGATTTGTCAACCATGATTTCGTTTCTGCTCATCCGAGTAACGACTGCAAACGCATTTTTAAAGAGCAGGTCCGAGATTGAACTTCCAAAGTCCATGGCTTGCGTTGTCTCGGTATGTAATTTTCCCGTGGGCGGACTCTGCACGGAACATTTATCGGCTCTGACTCACTGCGAAACATTCTTAAGGTATGAGGCACAGACTCGTAGTTTCTGTAACAGTTCCAACCACTCACTCACACACATACATACACGTACGTACGCAAACACACACACTCTCCCCATCTCTCTCTCACGTACCCACTCCTCATCCCTTTGTTCTCCTTTCGTGCATGTTTCTCGACGATTATCATTATTATGATTAATAATAATAATAATTATCAATTTCTATGCGTATGGCATCTTCTCTCATCATTTCCTCCGACTTCAATTAACTCTTTTTTTTTTTTGCCTCCCTGCAACGAAGCCTACCACTAACAAGTGTATAAACTTGGAAGCATGCGAGGGAGCGAGGGCCTGTTGAATTTTTGGTTACAATTTATAGCATGCCCATCTCACACATTCATTATGTGATTAATACTACTACTCCTACTACCTACTTCTACGTATGTGTCTCGGCTGAGATGCACACTTGCTCTCAGTCATGTCTAACATTCCTCTCTCTCTGTCTGCATCTCCTCCTCCTCCTCTTAGTCATCGCACCCGTTTCTCGAATTTTATTTATTTATTTTTTTAAGCTTTTTTTTTTTTATATTTTATTTTAGCTCTCGGGTTTTTGGCGGATACATTGTGAAGTAATAGAAGGCGGTATCAGGTGTCAAAATGAAAAAAAAGTGTACCATGGGTCTCTCTCATTGTCATACATTGGGAAACATGAAGATGATTTGGAAATTGCCCTCCAAGGAGTAATTGGTTGACCAGCATTTGCTAACCCAGAAGAGTCTTGTTGTGTATTTTTGCTTCTCCCATCGTATATGTATAAATTATGCCCATCTCGTGTGCACCGGGCGGGGGTAGTTAGTTAGTAAAAGGTTCTTCTTTGTCTGTCTCCTAGCTTTGTTGTCTGACAAAAGCATGCTAGCTGCTGAGCAGTGTTGTCAGATGGATGCAAATGTTCTGCAGCATGTATAGTGACAGGGAGGGCTTTAACTCCTTTTCTATTCGTTTTTCTTTCCTTCCCCCTTTTTTTTTCCTTAATCGGTTTTGGGGATAAAATTTTACAGGCGCTATATTGTGAATTTTTTTTTTCCGGTGTGTTAATAGTGTAGAGTATAAAACTTTTAATTAATGTGTTGGGCTGTGTAATAAATTTACATATATGTTGTATGTTGTATATTTACTTGCTCTAAAGGGAGACTCACTCGGAGGGGTTAGGGTGGTTGGGTGAGGGTCAAAGGAGTACGTCGTTGAAAGATCGAGAGAATAATTTGGATTTGATATATTATATGTTTGTATATATATATATATATTCTCTTATTGTCTCTAATTGACAAGTTATAGACATTGAAGGGGGATTATTGCTGTGGTAGGCATAATATTGACCATGACTACTAGGTTGTGTAAATCATCTTTCTAAGTCATCTTTGTAGTTAGGAAAAATTTGGTTTTAAAAATATCCCCAGAATTCGATAATTTTTGGGCATAACAAAATTGCAAATTGGCATGTGTTATATATGTCTGTAACTTTTTTTTTTTTTCTGCAAGCACAGTGGTAAAATATAACTCTTTAACTATCTAGCCATACCACATTTGACCATGTTCTGTACACCTCCAATTTCAACCCAAATGTTACATTTCCCTTGACCCTGCCCATATACAGGGCAAATTTCATAAGGATTTTTCTTTTTCATGGTTCTCCTGATGTAAATTGTAGGAAAAATGTGTAGATTTGGTCAATGGAACACCAGGCATTGTGCCCCCCCCCCCAAAAAAAAAGTACCTCTCTCAGGTTGGATCATATAATGCCTACCATTATATTTGTTTTATTTTAATATCTTCAAAGTGATGAATGATGATACCAATTAATTATTTTGACCTATTTTGAGGGTAAATTAGTGAAATGCAACCTGCATTTGATCTAAACAAGTAGTTGTCCGAACGGAGAGTTGATCCTCACCGACGACCAGACAACCAGTTTTAAAGTTTGCCCTGTATTACATATGTATGTTCTGTATGTATACTACATGAATGTGTTATGTAATATAGCATATATGTTGTGTAATGTTTAGTATTTAATGTACTTACAGTTATGTGAGGAAAATACAATTTCATTGAAGCTAAAGAACAAACTAAAAGATACGGTGTTATTGTGAAGCTTTTGAGCTTATGACTAAAGAGTAGAGTAGGTACATGTACGTTAGGACATGTACATGTCATGTACATGTACATGTACATTAGGACATGTACGTTAGGACATGTACCTTAGGACATGTACGTTTCCCAGTTTTGGTTAAAGCAGATGGTATTTTCATTTTAAATGTGATATTCTTAATACAATGCTTACAACATGTCTTCTCAACGCATTCTCAAGTGCCTTCCAAAACATGCATCCTCTGCCCCTCTCCCTACCACCCTCATCTCTCTCCCACCCCCACCCCACCCCACCCCTATCCCCACCCCCACCACCAGAGCATCACAAAAGCCGGACACAGAATTGTTTGTTGTAGTTTGTACCGGTTCATATTAAATTTGTGTTAGGAGTTCAGCCAAATGGGTGTTACCACTCATATAGGATATATATACAGTAGATACTCTTCATCTCTTGGCTAGTCTATGGGCATTCAACTTACGGTATGTGTGAATAATGCATGTGGCTAGGTCAGAGGGAGTCAGAGAGTTTAAAGACATTTTGTCTTTGAAAGTCTGTTAGTTACATACTACATTAATAAGGGGTTAATCAACGGTCTAGCGTGCGTTACTCACAGGATTAATGCACGATCGGGGGATAATGCA
>KN886058.1:16383-40323 GCA_000934455.1 Apostichopus parvimensis
AAATTATCTTCCGTTATCATAATAAGTCAATCAAACTAGAGACATTCACTGGTATAGAATACCCGCAGAGATTTTACATCAGTTTACAATAGCACTCCCACCCCTATCCCCACCCCCACCACCAGAGCATCACAAAAGCCGAACACAGAATTTGTTTGTTGTAGTTTGTACCGGTTCATATTAAATTTGTGTTCGGAGTTCAGCCAAATGGTTGTTACCACTCATATAGGATATACAGTAGATAACCTTCATCTCTCCGCTAGTCGATAGGCATTCAACTACGGTATGTGTGAATAGTACATGTGGCTAGGTCAGAGGGAGTCAGAGAGTTTAAAGACATTTTGTCTTTGAGGTCTGTCAGTTACATACTACATTAACCTGAGCTTACATACACACACTGGTCTTAGTGAATTAATAGAGGCGATCGAGATTCAGTAAAACGTCTAATTGCCCAAGTTTCACGACGGAATGTTCCGGCCAGGATTGGAACATGCTAGAAATCATCCGAATCGAAGTCCGTCGACTTAAAACAAGGCTTACATAAGAGACCGACGTAGGTATTATTAAAGGATACAGATCCATGGTCAGCTAAGATTCGAGTTTAATTCCCGCTTTACCGTGACAGCCCGACGGTATGAGACGGAAGGAGTTGAATGCCAAGGTCACTACGTTTGAAGAATGCTCTCAGATTATGTGACATCATGTTTCCAAATAAGGTAGCATTTAAGAGACACGTGTGTCATGTTTCGCAGTGGTTATTGGGGGCTGCGTCATTCCTTTGGAGGAAACGGCAAATTGTCGAGAGGGCTCTCCAGTGCCGGGTTTCAGATGGAAACCATTTTACCTCCGGGGCGAATGAATTTGAGACGAAAAACGGGGTACTTTTCGAAAGACACACTCGGCTACATTTCCAACGGTACTTAACTGTGATACATCTACATTTTGGTTTCTATTGAGGAATACAAACGTGGGATGTGCCCGTCAGACTTGTCCACATTTAAAGTTCAATAAAACGTAAAAGTGGAAAAAAAATGTTCGGAGCAGAACGTTCAAATCCCGACCAGGATCTCAAATCCCCGTAACCCGTTTTGGTAGATCTCTCATTTAACTGTACACACATCAAACGTTGGAAAAATACGATAAATTTTGAAGACCAAAGGGGGGGGGGGGGAGTAAGAGAGGCACTAATTTGCTATTTATCTTTTTAGGTTAATTTTCATTTCCTTGACCTTCAGAATCCATCAAAATGGACTACAGTTATGTGAAAGTTTGAGGTGTATGAAAGGCGGTGAATAATGAAATGTAACCCAGGATTATCAACCGTCTCCACACTGTACAAAAAGAGAGCAGTGAATCACATTAATGTAGCCAGGGCAGTTGACTTCTCAACCACTGCAAAAGTCATCCTAAAGAATGTGTTTCTTTACCTGAATTACGAGATGAATTAAGAGAATTTCTGGAAAAAAAAACTGTTAAAAATTACTTAATCGAGGGCAGTCATGTTTGTAACAAGTTATGCAACTATTTTACATTCAGCTGTTGTCGCTGACAAGATATAATATTTTGTATGGAAAAGTCTCGATTGGTCAGAATATTATAAAGGCTTAAAAATGTCTTGAAAATATGCACAGACATTCTATAAATATCCAGGTAAATGCACTTTTGGAAATATCAGACAAACCTCCAACCCGTTAAAATATTTTAAGACCAATCATTTAATCAACGTTATAATCAAATATGCTGAATGAATTGAAAAAAAAAAGAAAAAAAAAAGATAAAGAAAATTTCCTCCTCCCAAGACAAATGTTTGTCTGACCAAAGATATTCAAGAACAAAAAAAACAAAAAAAATTCTAATATGTACAGAAAAAGAGAGAAAATTCCTCTCCTCTTAAGTAATTTCTATGAAACACAAAATAAGAAAAAAAAAAAGAAAGAAATCAGTGCTCCTTGTACAGAAAGCGGCCTCGTCGAATCGTAGAGAAACAATTCCCAAACTCCCAGAGTTCTGTATGATTCGACGATGACTATAACATTCGCGAGAGATCTGTTTGAATTCATCAAGTTTCTACTGAATCTCCCCTTTTTTTTTTTTCTCTCGTTTTTTTCTTCTGTTTTTTCTTCTCTTTCTTCCTGGTTCTGTTTATCAAGCTTGATTAGGGATGATTTCAACTGTGTCACATGATTCGATTTTGCATTCATGCCTCAGTAATCCGTTCAGTATTATGTGATTCATTAACATCATGAGGATTTGAAATACTCTATGGGAAAAAAGATATCAATCCACCACCATCCGACAGACGTTTGATTACAGCTAGCTATATACACTATCATCGATAATACCAAATCCACTGTGTCACAAATTACTTATTGCTTAATGCTCAAGTTTTTGATGAGAGACTCATCGAGAGTCTGGGAGATTTTTTGATTCATATTTAAAAGCCTAGATCCATCAATTTAGCCACTTCCTCCATCCTATGGGATGGGGAGGGAGGGGGAGGTAGAAGGGGAGGATACACCCCAATGAAGCTGCAGTCTGGTAGAGCATTCAGATACTGTAGAATTAAGATATCACTGCTATTCATTCTGAATGTTTTGAATTATGAACAAATTTATAAACAGGTCAAGAGACCCTGCTCGCTTCTAAGTGACTTCTGAAGTTGCAACACTAGGGAGGGGGACGGGATACTACCTTCTTACATCCCCCCCCTTTCCAGAATCTCCCATCAAATAGCATATGTACTGTAATGGACTGCTGATGTAAAAAAAAAACATTTACCATTTGCAGACCCTCATGCAACATACCATGAATATCTAGGGCTAATGTCAGAATTTAATCAGCAAGTGTGCTCATTAAACATCACTGCCCATTCTCAGCTGGAAAAAAATGCTAGTGTCAGGGCTGGTACATGTGCGCATTAAACATCACAACCCATAAAGTCACTGTATTGACTGCTAGTGTCATTTTGTTTTAGTGTTCTGAATGTACACAGTAACCATCACAGTCTGATTTTGCAACATGCACTGTAACTACTGCTAGTGTCATGTTTGTTTTAATGTTATAAATATACGCAGGAACTGTCACATGCCAACATGCACTGTATCTTCTGCTAGTGTAGTGTTTATACTAGTGTTATGAATGTACACAGTAACCATGGCAGTCTGATATGCAACATGCACTGTAACTACTGCTAGTGTCATGTTTGTTTTAATGTTATAAATATATGCAGGAGCTGTCACATTCCAACATGCACTGTACCTTCTGCTAGTGTAGTGTTTATACTAGTGTTATGAATGTACACAGTAACCATCGCAGTCTAATATGCAACATGCACTGTAACTACTGCTAGTGTCATGTTTGTTTTAATGTTATAAATATAAGCAGGAATCGTCACATTCCAACAAGCACTGTACCTTCTGCTAGTGTAGTGTTTGTACTAGTGTTATGAATGTACACAGTAACCATCGCAGTCTATATGCAACATGCACTGTAACTACTGCTAGTGTCATGTTTGTTTTAATGTTATAAATATAAGCAGGAATCGTCACATTCCAACATGCACTGTACCTTCTGCTAGTGTAGTGTTTATAAATACTAGTGTTATGAATGTACACTTTAAAACATCACAGTCTGACATGTATGTGACATTTACATCTGTGTTTGCTGCTAATATCATTTCTATAATTTATAGTGTTATGTATGTACATACACATTTATACATCACTGCTGTCTGTTGTGTACAACCGACATGCACTTAATCCGTATAACGTAGTGATGTGATTATAGTACTAGTGTTGCAATAATGTATGTTTACTCATCACCCCATCTCTCCCCATGACATTGTGCCACATCTGTGGTGACATCAAGTCACTACCTAACATGCTGTCTTGAAAAATTACACGGCTTATTTCACACCAACAGTAACTTTACTTCATCGCCGTGCCTCTGATGCAGGGCTTCAGGCATGTCTTAGGTGTCCCATAGAGCCAATGAGTACATAGAAGACTAGAACATGAATATGCAACAGTGTGGTAAACTACATTAATATCTACTATTGGATCATGTATATTCATGAGTCTGTTGTAATATGTATTGGGTTGTGAATATGCATGTCCATGAGCATTGTTTGTCGGAAATGAATAAACATACTCAATTCAGACGTTGGCATGAAGATCTACAGCTTTCCCATGTATGTGGAAATGTACTTGAAGTGTTTTGAACTTGTAGTGACATCTCACTGATCAATGTGATAACTCTCGTGAACAAAAAAATATATATCAGGGATGGACGGCTGTGATTTTGTCACTCACACTTTAATGTAGTTAATAACAATAACTGCACATTGTTGCAGGTTTTGTTATTGAGGGGAGAGATCTTTTGTAGTTTTTAAACAGATATTACCATAAAATCTCTGAATATTCATTTGTTAATTCTTTCTTTAGATTTAGACTGTAGTGAGTTGGTGAGAATTTGATTTAAGAGATGGCCATTTTTTTTTAGTTGGTGAATAATAAGAGGTTTGTGGAACATTGGCCAATTTGATAGAAACTTGTCCATTTCTTTTTGAATTTTCACAATGTCTGTGCAGTGATATTTTAGCTATAGTCTGTCAGAATGCTTCGGTAAATGACCAGACAAATCTTGGCACTTCTATTTTGCGACAGATGAATTATTAAAGACAGAATCTATAGTAGTTCTATGGAAAACCACTCACATCCCTATAAACGAGTTTATGCATAGTGGTGTACCGATTATAAGCACCGAACCCTCCCACTCTGACAAGACACGTACCTGCGACAAACACGTACGGTCTGCAAACACTCCAGCGTTTCCGCGTTTCCCGGCAGGCTGTCTTAATCTGCTCTGAATGCATTCCGGAATCCTGCCCTCCATTCTCCGCCTCGCTTTTCTGTTGAAGGTCACTCACAATTGCTGTCGATCAAGCCTGGTCAGTCTACACCTCAGGTCATAGCCAACCCCGAGTTACAAAACCGTGCCTCAAAAAACATTTTATACACCCGCAATGATCGATTGATTGGCACCTTTTATTTGTTTTTTTCCCATGCATTACGATGTTCAACCGTCGTCGCTGTTAAAGCACTTAACTTTCCTTTTGTTGCTGTTTAGGCCAGCAACCTGCAATGCCCACTGTTTGGCGGCTATGATATGGACTGTCCTCCCAACCGCACGTCTCCGCTGCCGAAACGTTTTGCATCAGAAACGAAATAGTGCCCTCTATTGGGGCCATTTTTATATCCTGGTCATTCGTCATACTCTAATCCATTGCACTGGTCATTCCCTAATGCACGGAAGGTTTTGCCTTCTTCTTCTTCATCTTGTTTTCTTCTTCCGTCGTATCACGTGTCACTAGTTAGAGCTTTTGATGAATGACCCGTTAGCACGGAGACTGTCACTTAATTCCAACCATAGGCGCAGTAAGAGACACATATACTAGAGTTAGTGTTACAGTCGATGCGGGGGCCCTGGGTGGGTCGCTTCTAGTCGCTCGTGTCTTTTTCTCTGGCCACACCTAAATCTGATCTGAATTAAAACTGCGTCTACTCGAGTCGCCGCCGCCGCCGACGACGATGTGATTGTCCAGTCCTCAGCCAGACGTAAGTGGACGGAATGCTAATTCCGGGTGACCATCTGAAAGTCAGCTTATAAACGGCAGAACAGCGAAAACCGGGGAGCTTTTAATGAGAACGGTCGTCGGAACTCGCCAGCGTCTTCCACCTGTCATTGAAAAAGTGGATCTCCAAAGAGGGCCTTAATGTACAACTTGAGAGACTTAAAAAAAGAAGTAAATGAAAAAGAAAGAAAAAAAAAAGAAAAAAAAGAAGGAAAAAAAAAGAAAAAAAAAGAAGGGTTATAAAAAAGAGGGAGACTTTGTCGAAACGATCTAGCTTTGAATTTACGTCATTGCGGCGTTTTAGGGATAGGTTTAATTTGATCTGGGTGTAGTGTACTTGCTAATTTCATTACTACGTGACCCTAGGGTGCCATAATGTACACGTGTCAGCACCCAGTCATGGGAACTTTTTAGTCTAAACAATTAGTGGCATGTGTGACCAGGTTTTTGGAGAGGCCAGGGATGGGGTGCGGGGTCATACAAGTCCATACTCCAGCCAGAGGTGGATCCTCTGGGCCATGGTAAGAGACTTCAATTACCGAGTCACCACGTTATAAACTTTTTCGTTTAATTCTCATTAAACGAACGAGTTTTGGCTGCAAATTAAATCCTCCCGTCCACGTTGCTGGAAATTGAGACAATAGTTGTGAAAAACACCTCGGAGGTGCACGTATGATCGAGTCGAACCCTTTCAGAGATTAAACAAAAGTTTCGCAGCATTTTTCCCCCTTAAATTGGCGGAAATAGATAAAGTCTATTACAAACCCCCCCCTCCTCCCCTTACAGAACAAGCGTATTACATCATCTTACACAATTGTTAACCGGCTATGCCAGTGGCATTTTGGACGATCTGAAAGTTTGTGGATGGACTAGTCGGTTTTTAGGCCACTTTGTTTGGTCGTAAATATATGTTACAGAGCATACACCAGAACTGTCGTGAGAATTAAAGTGTGAATGTGTATGTTTAAAATAAAGTCTAAGAATTAGCAAAGTCCACTCAAGTTTAATAAACAAATATGAATGTAGGCGAATAATAATCACGACAATAGCTTAGTGAAGATTCCCAGATTTAGCCTTACATCTTTCTCTCTCTCTATCTCTATCTCTCCCTTACCTGTCTGCACACTTTTACTGCACTTTTCCATCTACTTCTGTTGACACAGCTGACAAATCGATGAGTGATATCACTGAATACACTTTGCAATAGATTAATAAAAGTCTTGTGATGTTACTGCAGATTTTTAAGGAGAGGGGGAGCCAGTGACTGTTAAGTGGGTGACAGCAGGAGGGGGGGGGGTGGAGAAGGAACAGAGAAGGGTTGCAATGCTGCATTTGTCTATGTTTGCAATAGATAACTACGGCTTTCGATGTCACTCTAGATATATATATGCATATAAGTTTCTCTAAAACTTCCTCCCTGATTCCATTTCGTTTCCAAGACAAAGTTTTGTAGATCCGTCCCCTCATAATGTATATACTTTCTATCATTACTGTAATTGAATCCTGTCAATATGTACTGTTTTGTGACCATGATATTTGCACTGAAGGATAAAGAAATAAAATTAATTTAATTTAATAATTTTAATGTTGATTTGTAAGGAAAAGTAAGGCCAGTGACCAAACATGTGTGTCCAGGGGAGGGGAGGAAGGGGGAAGAAAGAAGGGGCAGTGCTATCTTTGGTAAAAGTTTGATACTAGAGGGGAAAGCAATGTTGCTTTTAACAACGTTTGCATTATATTTGTTCCAACACTATTCATATATGAATGCAACAAGCTGACAATTGCTTCAGTGGTCAATTTGTTTGGGTAGAGGGGACCGGTAGAGATATGACTTTGCCTGGAAATTCATAAACAGGTCGGTATACCTCCAAAGTTGAGTAATTTACCACATTTTCTATCCCTTTGGCCCCTCCCTCAACCAGCTTCTACATCAATTTGTGTGACATGAGCTATGTATCTATCTCTAGAACACAAGCTATGAAAGTGTGTAGGAAACTCCAACATTGTAGACCTGTGCACAGTGTCACAGTTGAAAATAATTCCTGAATGGAAACACTTAATTTAATAATCTAGACCATAGTTCATATCTGTTGTCTTCTGTAGTGTCCAAAACGAAATAATAATAATAATGACGATAATAGAAACAATAATTTTAATCGCCTGTCATTGAAGTCCCAACTTTTTTTTCTAACAAAGAGCAAATTTAATATATTGATTTTATGGCATAACTTCACAATACACCAGCTTTGTGAAAGGTGTTCAAAAACTGTATTAAGCTACTCATTTGGAAAATATTGAAGATTTTCTTCTTCACTTCTTAGAGATATGGGGAAGGAAAATAGGGGAGGGAGGAGGGGGGATTGGTCAAGGATGAATACCTGCACAGGTTAAAATTGACATGATCGGTCAGAAATTGATGTTACGTGTTCCAAAATGCACTTAGTTTTCCTAAAGAAATGAAAAGCCAAAAAGAGAAAGAAAAGAGTATGAGAATTGACTCTAAGTGACAGCACTATCAGTGCATTCGGTGTGGTCATCCCCCTTGGTCAACCATAAATTTGCATTAATACCATGTAAATCAAGAGGCCATCTGAGGTCAGTTCTTCCTTGTCGCAGGAAAAGAAAAAGCAAAGGAAATAAGAAAGAAAGTTAGAGGTGGAGAGAGAGAGAGAGGGAGAGAGAGAAGTAGATTTGACTATTCCAGTACAAAGGAAAAAAAGAGTTGCCTCATATTTGTCTAATGAATTCAAAATTGTCTCTTGCCCGTAGTTTTTGAAAGGGCTGAAAGATAATTTTACTTTCTTGTCGATGCGAAATAGAATAAAAATCTACGCGAAAGAGATCTTAACGGATATCCCAGAAGACCACACTATCGAAAAAGAGGTGAAGAAAAAAAAATCTTTGGCTTGTATTCTGTTTAGTCATGGTTTTAATTCAATTGAAAAAAAAAATGTGTGTTTTTTTTTTTAAAAGTCAATCACTTAACAAGTTTTAAGAGGGGAATGAGAAACCGAAGAATGCAAAAAAAAAATGTTTCAATTATTAATCTCCTTTGGTAAGTTGAAATGTACTCCAGAGATTGAAATGTTGACAAGTCAATTTTGCATGAAAAAGCATAAATTTTACTCCAGTCTACTTCACTATTGATGACTCATTAAGTAGATGTAAAATAATAATGATTTATTATTAATTATTATTATTATATTGATGTAGTTATCTTGTGTCAGATACATGTCTTAAAGTATGAAAGGAGAAAGGAGTTCTATGCTAAACATATTGGACACAGTAAATGTATGTTGTTTGCCAAAAAACCAAACCCATTAGATTTAGGGGGTTCACTTCATTCCTTGCTTACCTGTGTGCAGATACAAACAGGCGCGTAGCCAGGAATTTGCCAAGGGAGGGGCGAAAATGTAGAAAAATTTTCAGAGCCGTAGATACGGCATTGCATACTATCTAAGCGTAGCGCCACCATGGTTGGCGCGAAGCGTACAAGAAAATTTTGGCTGAAAATGCCTCCCAGATCGCTGGAAAAGGCAATTCCCAGGCCTTGTAAGTTGCATCTTAGCATTTTCTCTTTTGAAGGTACTAGCGATATCATAAAAACATAAAATAAAAAAAAAAATATGCTCAAGGGGGGGGCGGCTGCCCACTTCGCCCCCCCCATGGCTACGCGACTGGATACAAATCACTCTGTTATAAGCAAGACGTTTTTTGGGTTTTCCACACTAAAGGAATGTGTATATTAAAGAAATTTGTTAGTGTTGCATCTTAAAATGATTCCCATTTCTGGATCAGCCTTGTTAGTAACTAGTTCTCGAAATACCAGTCCTATCTTCAGTGATGGGTAAGAGACAATGTCGATCACATAACGAGACACTAATGTGTTAAAATTTATGTATACACATTCTTAAGTGCTTTTATAAAGACCAGAACTCCTCGCAATCTTGTTCCAAGCAAGCCAAAGTTTGCCCAGTTTTAAAACTCTTGACTGTTCCAAAATGAAATCTCATTGGCTGGCCAGTTGTGATGTCATTCCTGCTTATATTGTTCTTATTGAAGGAGACAAAAGAACCCAACCATTCTCATTGACATCTGTAATAGAGATGACTTTGGTGAACAAACTTTGCTAAACAGCTACAGTATTATGTCTCCCTTATTCCATTTGGGAGATATCACATATTTAATGTTCTTTCGCACGTAAGGCAGAAGACTTGATTAAGTCTAAACATAACATCATCGTGCCACGTGTGCTTCAAGTCTCCATGTTTATTGTTACGTATTGCCATTGGTAATTTTGTGATGGAGATGTCATTTTTTTTTTTTTTTTGTGCAAAATATTTGCTGAAATACTGAACCTTTTAAGATGTATTTAGATGATAAACATAAATACAAACAATATTACATTAATGTTAGCATATATATATTTAATACAGTAATTAATACCTTTAACAAGTTCAATCAAATCATTTCAACAGTCACTAAATTCATGGAAAACAAAACAACAAAAACACACACACATTTAAAAACCTCCACTTTTAAGTCACACTTCTCATCATTGTCATGAAATATTTGATTGACTGATGCAAGGGCTTCATTCAAGGAAAACAAAACTCGTATTTGGATAGCAACAGATGAAAACATTCTTTTTTCGCAGCCCTAAGACGTTTTCTTACGTCGAGCACGTAATCGAACCATTCTGAGCATAATGTGACTTAACCACACAAGTTTGCCCCGAAATGTGTATCTCGATATTTGCCGAGGAGCTTTCCAACTTCAATCGAGCATGCATATTAAAACGTAACGAGGGAGAAAGACACTGTAGCTCTTCGAGGGTACGGGACTCAACATTGTCTTGCCGTCTCGTTGAGATCAGTAACTCGTATCAGGACACAGTGCTTGCTACTGTCAATCAGGGTAATAAAATACCTCGTGTTTCAAGTTCATATTTAAGGGGGGCTACCTGCAGGGTTTGTCTGAGAGCTGTTACATTCTGCCCTGTCGTTGCAGCAGCGCCGACGTGTCGTAACATTTCGAAAAACACAGAGCCCTCGTACGTGTTTAAATGGGATATGTATGAGTTTACAGCAAATTAGCCGTGACAAGTTTTCCTGCCTTGGCGGAGGGGAATTTTCGTGGATTTTAGTGACATTGTTTTAATGTGTTACAATTCCATCTTGTTACATCTCTTCCCTTTTTTCTTTTCAATTTCCCTTTATTTGCCTAATCCTCTTTTCTTCTCAACCCATTCCGTTTTTCCACTGTCTTTTTGTTTCATCTTTTCCCTTATACCTTGTGCTTCCTTTCCCTCCCTTTCCCCCTCCTTCACTACCCCCCTTTCCCTTCCTTCATTGCTTCTTTACCCTCTTAGATTTTCTCTCCTGGTCCACCACCCATCCTCCAACCCTCCACTTTTTCCTTCGCTTTATCCTCTCCATTCCCTTTCTTCCTTACCCTTCCTCTTGAAAAATTGAGGATGAAAAATGGATAACTGTATTTTTATGACCACAGTTGGATGTATATGAGATCACCTCCCCCTTCCCCACCCCCACCCTCCTTTCTTGTTCTCTTCCCTCCTTCCCTCCCTCCTGCCCTCCCTCCTCCACTCACCTCATCAACACATAACCTGTCAATGTTTATTATCTCACTGCTGAAAATCCTCTCAACAGTTTAGGTTGCAAAAAGTGTTTGTCACCCTCGGAGAGAGATTTGCTCTCGATCTGTTCTTGATCTCACGTGAAAGAAATCAAATGTGGTTGGGGGGTTTCAGATGAAAATAATGGGTATAAGTTTCACTCATTAAATGTTGCTGGCTGTTTGTTATGGAGTGCGGGGACAATCCAATTGTACACATCGTCTCGTATTACTGAATTATACCGATCTGTGTGGGAGGGACGTCTGTTGATAGTATACTTGCGCAGCTATTGCTCCCGTTATCACTAATCACCCATAGCCAGCTAGATTGAAACGTCAGTCTCTGTTCCCGATGATTAGCCAGCCAGCCAGCCAGTCAGCCAGCCAGATTTCCAGCCTAAAAGGTTATTCATGTGGTGAATGTACTGTTACTGACAGAGTGATGTAATACTGCCCTCACTTGAAAGTTGACATCTGTCCAGCTTATCTTTATGTCTGTCTGCCTGTCTCTCCATCAGTATGTCTTCTGGCTTTCATTCTGCCTGTCTGTCTCTCTGTCCATTTGTCACTCTGTGTTTCTGTCTGCCAGACTCTCCGTCAGTATGTCTTCTGGCTGTCTTTCTGTCTGTCTCTCTGTCCATTTGTCACTCTGTGTTTCTGTCTGTCTGTCTGTTTCTTTGTATATCTGTTTCAGTCTTTGTCTCTTTGTTTGTGTCTGTCCATTTGTCTGTTTCTATCTGTCAGACTGTCTGTCAGTCTGTCTCCGTCAGAATATCTTTCTGTCTGTCTGTCAGTATCTTTGTTCATTTGTCCTCTGTTTTTCTGTCTGTCTGTCCATCACTCTATTATCTGTCCCTTCCTTTCCTCCTGTCACTGCAAACATATAGTTTTCTCCCTAATGTTTGTCTTTGTTACATTTGAGATCAAACCAGGAATGACGACAAAAGGTATTTCCTATGGGATGTGACCGGTGCTGACCTGTCGTAACCGTTTGACCGACGTTTTGTGACCAACGCTGTATGAAATTGTACTCTCTACATGATTACAACTTACAGTGTAACCTGTGGGCTAAGTCCCGCCACTACCCTTCTGTGCGGAGGAGTACGGGCAGACTACAGGCAGACTACAGGCAGACTACGGGCAGACTACAACTATTACATCGACTCGCCATTGTCTCTTGTTGTATTATTTACTGTAAAGATAAATCCATCCATCAAATCATAAATTTAAAAGATGTGGCATCTCACAGAAAAATCTTACAAATTACGAAGCTGTGCAATATTCTCTTTCAACCGATTTTTGATATCATTCTCCATTAAAGCGAATTGTCGATAAAACATAAATTTCTGTCTTGGCATTTATTTGACTGTCAGTTTCTCATTCCTGTGTCACGGCTAGACAGGATCATTCCTTATTTAGACATAAAAAAAAGGGAAGACAAAACAAAAAAAACGACATAATATTATTCTCTGACTTTGCTTTTTTTCCATTTGTAAATATTAGCTGAGATACCTGAAACTGGGAGCTGAGCTTAGATTAGTAATGGTCATGTGTTGATTATTCATAGACAAGAGGCATCGGAGTGGCCAGGGATGATTTTCTCAGGGGGCTCATGTAGGCAGGATCTGTTTTTGACCAAATCATGACAGGCTTCAGGGAGCCTAACTTTAACCGACTCCCCGAGGAACCCCTTCTTTAGAGAGGCTTTGACGGGAGAACAAAACGTCATTTGCATTTCAATGTAACTTCAGAATTTTGTTTTTTTTATGGGGTAGATCGCTACTGTCCTCAGCAAGTTTTATACGGCCCAATCAACGATGACCAGTCCCTTCTCGTCGTGTCACCGGGAGGGTTCTACGGTCAAATTTTTTTAATCCATTTGCTGATGTCATTGATTTTGGTGAACTTGACTCTAAAATGACCGTAAAACACCACTTTTGTCCCAATTTTTAGGCTAATCACAAGGCTTACTGTGTACGCCTGCATATCATTGCGTAGATTATTGGGAAAGTGTTGTCACGGCTTCACGTAAGACATAGACTAGATTGTACAGTTTTGTGGGAAATTTGGGATCTACCAGCGATTTTGCAAAATATTCGCCTTTCACTAGATGGTCTAGTGGAAATTAATACTCAACAGTATTTCAATGGAAAACAGGAGCCGGTGGTCTTTAACACAGTTAAAAGCAAAAAGTAAAACGGTTGCTTTCATAAATGACACAAAATTTCAACATAAGTAATAGCTTTCAAGTGTATTGAGTAGAGTCCAGTTCTAGCTAAGGTTCGAAAATGACCGGGGACTTGGGAGAAAGGAGGGGAGGGGGCGGTCATAGCTGGGGGTTAACTATTGAAAATAAATATTATTTGAAAAATTTGTTATTACCGAGTATTTGGATATATATATTCCTCCAGCAGAGGATAGACTTACGTGACGCAAAATTATTGATTATGTGTGTACTGTACATTAATCAGTAGTGGGTAGTTCCAAGCGTTACACCTTGTCAATCGGAAGGCTATTTCAAAGGTCAAATGCTTCTATCACGAAAGACTTTATTTATTTATCACTAAAAAATAAACAGCATTACAACTATAGCTTTGTTCTTTCTAACTAGTAGTGTTGTTGAGTAATGTGTCCCGTATCACATTCTCCCACCCCACCCCACCCTCCTACCATCCCATCCTCCCAAATATATACATGTTTGCTTGGTGACCTCAATTTTCACATCATCTTGGCGAACCTCCAACGGGGGATGCTGTGGCCAGGGGTGTAGGGGGTGGTAGGTACAGTATTCCCCTGCCCTTTGAAAATTTGTATACGATTCTAAAGGCTTGTTATAGTTGCAAAATGTCGTTATATTTTGCAGTGTTTTGAAGTAAGTTAATATAATCAAGAGTTTTTCAATGTTTTTCGACAAAGATCGGCAAATTTGCTTACAGAGAGATCCTCCTCTCGAAAACGATAACGAGCGTCTTAAATGGTATTCATTTGGTGATCCAACTGTTAACATCATGTTCGAGGCAAATTCATACAATGGCTTGAAAATCTGCTTCTAAAGACAGATACTGTCCAATCAAGGAAGAGACGTTTGAGCACGCACGGCCAACGGAGACACATTTCAGTTTATTGACGTCTTTCTGGCCCCCGTCACTTCTTTATACGGAACATGTATCTAAAGCCACACACTGTTCGAACAACAAACATTTTCCTGTAGTTTTTATGTAAATTTAAAACTCATGTAAGAAAGGAAAGCTGCTTCCAAGGGAGCTCAGACGCTCTGTGTCTGTTTTTCGACTCCTTGCTCGAAGGAATCACATAAGTCTGTTCGGTTAAAAGAAAATGTAAATTTTGGGAGGCCGATTGTATTTTATGATAAATTTAATGTGAATATTGATAAGTGATCAGTCCTTTGCAGGTGGACAAAGAAAGGAAAAAAAAAAAAAACCTGTGAATGTTATCGTATGTAGACATCTAAGGCAAGTTTTGTAACCTGGCTGAAACGTTGACTTTCTGTCGCTAGAAACGGGCAGATTTTTTAAAATATGTACAGAGATCCAGCAAACACGGGGCATGTTGTCCAGAATCACGCCAGGAGTATCGGCAGTACTTAGCGAACTATGTTGGTAATGTTGGTGGTACGGTTTTCCAGGAGTCATTCTCTTAAAACAGAACTGGATATCAAAAGCAAAAAGAATTACAAGAGAAATAGACTCACAAAGTTTACCTGTAGAAAATTGCGTCAAAAAATGATGTCGTTTGTCAACCAGAATTGTTTGGAGACCTGTGCTAATAACTTCCATGCCTTTAGTTAATTTTGAATTTTCTTTGTCGCCTTTTTCTGATAGTTTACTCAAGCAAATGTAGTAAAACAGTAGACTTACATTGCTTCTTACTTTAATACCTGTCTCCTCACAAGCATAGCGCCCTCACTCACCGTTCTGAGATTGACCTGGTGACCCTGGTAGCACTTTTGCGCATCTTTGCGAAATTCTTTTGTAGCCCTTCTGTAATGCTTTTCTTTTTGTCATTTGCATAAATCTCTCTCAAATTATTTTCCTAATTTCTTCTTTTCTTGGAATCTTGAGAATTTCTATCTTCTAAAAATGTTATGGCTGTTATAATGTTGCATTAGGTAATTACATTAGTTAGTGTGTGTAATATGTATGTTATGTAATGTGTATGTTATGTATAATGTTATGTAATGTAACGTTATGTTACAGTTTGTTACGTTGTGCTTCTTATGTTATGTTAAGTTTAGTACATTCGTTTTGTTATTTTGTGTATTGTATAGTGTGATGTTATTTTTCATGTATATATAATGTGATGTTATTTTTCATGTATAATGTATGTATATAATGTTGTATTGTATTGTGTTGTGTTATGTTAAAGGGTGTGAAGACTCGCACAAAAAAAAACGTCTAATGATGGTAATTTGACCTAGTTTCGAATGAGGTGTAACAGAAGTGTTAAACACCACCATCGATCCCAGAAAATACACACACAGCTTGCTACCGTCGGTAATTAATCAGTACATACAGCTGCGGTCAATACCCACAGCACAGTATACAAACGATACAGCGTTGGACATCTCAGGTCCACCTAAAGATAACAAGGTATCACGTTTCTTGACTGTCTGCATTTTGTAGCGACACAAACATAACGTCACTTGCAAGCAACAAAAAGTTAACATTTTCAGATGGCCGCACATGGTTTTGGGCGAGTCTTCAATGCCTTTAATGAAAAGACAATAACAAACTGTTTTGGGGCCTCTACCATTCTTTCAGGAGAATGTTACAGTTGTACTCTATAATGGTTTGTATTATGGTGTGATTTTTTCCAAAGATAATTTCACCTCATAGCTGCAATATTTTCCCGAAATGTACAGCTTCTAACAGTGTCATATCCTCACACCCAAGTACATATAGCAGATAAATTTTTTTTTTAACAATTTTGAGGTTGTTAAAACTGGTCGCAGTACAGTAGAACTTCAGAAGAGGATCAAGTGTCCAAGGCATTAATTCAGAGCTTGGTGTTTGACTTCTCTGGATTTGATTCGATTATTTTATATCAAAATGTTTAGTACTAAATTACTCGAAACAGGAAAAGAACACGAGGTACTTGACTCGGATGCTCACGAAATAATGGGAGTAATATATTTGAAAAATTCAAAATAATAGTTCCGTAGTTAAAATCAGAATTCATATCGGAGGAAGAAAGAGAAAAAGACACTTTGCAAATATTATCAATGATTTGATCTGTTTTCCTTCTTAAGGTTGGTCTTATCAAAACTACAAATCTCATTCTAAAATCCCAAATTTGTATTTTTCCCCCCCCCCCCCTTTTTTTTTGTTTTAGGTCATCAGCATAGATGGACATTTTTTTGTGTTTCTCTCTCTCCTTCTGTCTCTCTTAGTTGTTGTTTTTTTTGTCATCGTACATGTCCGCCAAGTGTTGTGTCTGTCTCCATGTTTCCTTGTCATCGTCTGATGTTAATCTCCACGACGACGACTTGGTATGTTATTAAAGTAACGAGGTGGTGGTGGGACGATGAGTACATCTGAAACTCGAGAACCACCAATACGTTAGGAGATTAACCGTGATTGGAACAGTACAGTAACTGCTCCTCTTTGTATCCCTTTGTGTGACTCTACACCACCAGTTTGCCTTTCCGTTGATTAAACAACTTTTCTGGGTTTGGTTGTAAATATAAAATATAGCAACATTCACATTTATGTAAGAAAGTCCAGCATCAACGTCTTCAATTTGTGAGTTTTTTTGTTTTGATAAGAAAAGAACAAATTGCGAGATGAAAATACTAGGTACGGAAAATTAGGATGATTGGTTCGACTGGCTCAGAAACGCTCTCGTCTACGTCATGTCGATCGCGTCATTGAGTTATTTAAGAAAGAGGATGGACGTCATTTCATTCTCTTAAAGGAATATGAGACGTGTTGATCCCCCTTCCGGGGGGTTGGGAGGTTGATGAGGTGGGGGAGAAGAGTGAATTGTTTTCTTCTCAACATCACATAGAACGAACAAAGGAAAGTGGATTAAGCTTTTAAATTAAAGCTTAGCTGTGGGTGTTGAGAGAAAGAAGAGAATTACTCTATAAATTTTAAATACTGTACAAACTGTCTGAGGTTTGGGGACCACTCGTACCGAATTTCTCGTTTAATCGTTGCACACATGCGCGGGTCATGTAATGAGTGAGATCTAATTTAACGAAAGTTTCAGCGTCCCTGGTACATGCAGTTAATGTTGATGGCTGTATTTGAAGTTTTGACGAAAATTAGCAAAATTAAATTTTTTAAGTATCTTATCTACAATAGAAGGATTGACTTGTCGGAAATTTCTGGATAAATTTGAAAAGTGCATACTATTTTTTTTTGGGGGGGGGGGGGGGGATAGAAGGGGGTTAAAAACCGGGTGAGAACAGATGTTGTAATCATGAAATGTAATCCTAGGGGGTTGACTATACATGGTTGTAATAATCCCATTCTAGCCATTCCTATCTTCTCTCTTTCAATGAATAATTTATCCAGTATCCCATAGCAATTAGATGCTATGCTAAATGGGCACATTGCTTTACAAGTGCAAAGATGTCCAGCAGTTTTTTTTATGCAGGGACTGTAGTATTTCACAACCTGTGAACACTCAGAGCGTTGAAAATTGCAATGACATCATTTGAGTAATTAAATTATTCATTTAGTTGTTCTTTGATGCTCAATGCTTTTTCCAAGTAGAGACCTGTATTGAATGTTTAAAAAACATGCACCTGGAGATGCAACATAAATCACAGTGAAGATGATGAAATTAGACAAAATGTTTGATGATTTGACAACGAAACAATAAAGGTATATATATAGGAAATTTGTGGGACACAAAATTTTCTTCGTTGGATTAAGACCTTTAAGTTATCCCATAATAATAAAATGGCAAACGGTTATAAAATGACCTGGATGAACTTTACTCATCCCTTACCTGTCTCCAGTCAACATATGCACTTTCCCATCTACCTACGGTAACCTACGGTAACCTACGGTAACCTACGGTAACCTACGGTAACCTACGGTAACCTACGGTAACCTACGGTAACCTACGGTAACCTACGGTAACCACGAAAAGTGATGACAGGTTCAGCACTGTGCCATCTCTGATCCCCTTGTGGCTCATTGCTCTCACGATAACCGTTAATTAGCAGGTCCATATCAACAGCTTAATCTTAATCAGAAATTAAGCACTACAGTTTTTGCATACAAAAATATCTGTCATTTTTTTGTTATTTTCTCAGATTGAGTTGTATCCATTTGTACTGTACTGTATGTATGTTCACAGTGACAACACAAGAAAACCTACACAATTAACTTTTATGGCTAGTACAAGAAGTAAGCATATTTCTAAACAGAATCAAAAACTCCTAATTCCTCTTATAAATTCACCTGTTATATGATTAATATTGTGTTCAATTCTAATTGGGACTTTTAGTATAGATATCCAATCTCCCTCCAACCCCCCCTAAATAAAAATGCCCAGAATTTTACGTTGGATTGTCATACTTCTTTAACATTAATGGCAAACCGCTAATGTTAAATATGACATGAAGATTGAATGGCCAGTGTTTGCATCTCATCAAAATAAAAATATAGAAGAAGCAGAAGATGAAGGAAAAAAAACATTTTGCCTTACGTTCTATGACAAATGCACTGTGGAGGAACGCTGCACATTGTGTACACAGCTGTACGTGCGCAGCAACAGATATCTTGAGGAATATGGAACGCAGAAAGTGTCGGATCTGCTCGTTGTTTCCGAGGGCTCTATGATTAATTTGACTCGGGTGCACGTTTGATAAAATTCGTACTGATGAAAAGGAAAATCACGAATGGAAATCTACAAGAATAATAAGCGATACATTTTATAAGAAAATGGTTTTATCTCGATCTAGTTGTTGTAGTTAATTTGAAAGGATAAAAACATCCGTTCCCCTTTCCCTTGTCCCTTTCCCCTCACTTTTCACTTTCACTTGCCCCCCTTCATTAACAAGGGAAGTCAAGATGTATTGTCGTTATTTGAGAAATGTTTATTAAAGGGAAGGCTAAAGTTAGAAAGAAAAAAAGAGACCCCCAAAAAACACACATTAGAATTAATGTAAGGAATTGCGTCTGATGGGTTGAGTTTGACGAAATCTTGACAATTTTTCGTCTCTGTGCCTCAGGTCTAACAACTGTAATCATCCATTTTGATCAAACGAAATGTCAACCTTTAAAACCCAGCCCACAAACTCTGCTTGCCGTCCAATACAGGAATATGTTGCTCGAAAATGTTATCGTTATCGTGAGGAGTTTCCCCAAGTCCAAAACTCCCAGCTCACCGCATCATGCCCAGCAAGTTAGATACAGTACTTATATTCGTTGCTGTCATCGGCCACGGCGATGATCGACCATCTCCGCAGTCGTTAAAGTTGGCCGCAAATGCCGTGGTGGCTACAGTGCATTGAAGCTCAAAATTGATTTACTTCTACTAGGTTGATTTGTGGCAATAAATTGTAAGCCATTTGATTTGGGACATTTTTATGCCATGGGAATCCTAATTCGTTTTACACCTCGCAGCTATCATGAAAGTTTAAAATGTGGTAAGGTACGCTTCTATAATTAGTGGTTGGCAATTTTTTTTTTTTTGGATGATTATTTTTTTTTTATTTCTTTCCATTTTGAAAATTGAGTGTGATGGCTATCACAAGCTCACTATCAAATTTTTTGAGGTCAATCAGAAAAAAAAATTGATAATGCAACTCAAGAGCCGCGCCAGAAATGACACAGAGGACAGGACGAACGGTTGAATAACCTTTCACTTCGTACACCGACACAAAACGTACGGAAGATCCATCTTGTTATAAGCAGTCACGTTTTAATATAGACTATTTCCAGAATATAAACTGAAATAAGTTACAATTTGGGTCAAATCTTTCTGGGTACATCATGTGTTGAAAATGTCACTAAAGAAAAGTTGGAATTCGACAGAGAAAAAATTGGTGATTTGTGACGAGGAGTTGTACGATTTGTGGTCTTTACAGATGTGTAGCAAACATGCTTGTCCCAACCCCAGTTTTTTGGGGTGGGGGGGGGGAGTGTAATGACAGTTTCAAGTTTTTCAAACTTGACTTATAGACTAACTTTTAAGCTGAATTGACAGATTGAAGATTAAGGAAAAAAAAGGAACAAGAAGAGAAAAGAAAAAAAGAGGTGTTGGGGGGGGTTGATTGGTTTGGATGGGGGTGGTTTGGCGGGGGGTTGGGATTGGGTGAGCTACATTATCTGACATCACAGTTGGCAGGTAACCAGGCATACATATAGAACGGATACACCCAAATCCTGGAAGAAAGGAACGTGTAAAGAACTTGCACTTTTCATTGCCAGAAAGGGGGTCATTTTTTGCATGAACATACCGTAGTTATTTTGTTACATACTTAAAGAAGCTTGTAAGATAGGATGTGTGTTTGGCTATGAGTGGTTTAAGACTCCTTAAAGAGCTTGATTTGACCGCATCTGTTGTGTATTCCCAGCGAGATATATTACCTACTCTTTGATATCTACTAAATCCATCAAAATGTAGCATTTCAAAGAATTATTTCTCAACTGATCCTCCCCCTCCCCCTTCCCTTCCCCTACCTTATCTATAGTAGTTTTGTGTCGCCACCACCACCACGTTAATTACAAAGTCATTCAGAAGTCAGAATAATCGCCGTGATCTTATGAATATCGCTTCCACGGTTTTTGTGGGTCACTTGATACAGTAACTTCTTGCCCACAGAATTGACAATTTCCATCTATTTTTTTTATCTTTCTCCGGGTAGTTTTTAGTGTTTTTTTTTCTTTCATGGATTCTAGATGAACGTGGTAAATTTCAAATTCGTTTTAGTTTGAGGCAGTTTGTGTTTTATGTAGTAAATACAGAGTGTGTGGAGTGTCCATCTGGTAACATCCTAACCGCAGCTCGTTCCTTCGTAATGAGCAGTCACGGCCGAAGCCTTATTCCCATCACGTCCTGTGTATTGACGTTGGAACACCGTTAAAAAGAAAAAAAAAGACAAAAAAAGACAAAAAAAGAGAAGAAAAGAAAATTTAAGCTAAATGGGATCGACACGGACAGTTAGGAACGTTTTTTTTTTTGCGGAAGCGAAGGAAATGTAGAGAATTTTTTTTTACGGCCTTCGGGGTAAACTATCAAATTGCATAACAATTAAGATCAAGCCTTACTTTATCCCTATGATGTGTGCGTGGCGATGTTTGGTGCTTAATTGCTTTATGGGCAATTTGGCTAAATTTAAGAAGTGCCGTAAGAATGGCCAAGGTGACATATTGCTTGTTATGTTTACTCCCAATCTGTCGCGTAAAATGTACTTGTTTGACGCAGCCAGATCTTTCTCGCTATCGAAACTGCTTGTTGGATGTTAAGATAATAAAAATGAATTTTGAAGACTATAACAAACCGACTCTACGACAAGGTTTATTTGTCTGATCTGGCGTTGTCGTAGATTTTGTGGTCGTCGTTTCAGTCCCGATTTTCATTCAGTTGTCGCAGTTCTTTTGAAGCCGGACTGCGATGTAGGGCAAAAGTCATAGAACATTCAAGATATATTTCAGCCTTTGTCAAAAAAAACTTTTTCGAGTGCATACAGGAGTTAATTTGCCTCTTCTAACCTCCAGTTGATCTAGTAAAATACTGAGTAAATATTGGGCTGTGAGTAATTTGCAAAGTCTATTTGTTTATAAATATATATATATATCAACTTTTGACTGAAAAAAGACGTTATTTTACTCTTTTCATTGCTCTGTAAATATGTCCCTTGCACATTATAACTGTCCATGTAAAACTGTTTATAGAAAAAGTCTTGTGTATGGTGAATATTCAATCCAAGCATATCTATCTTTTTTTTCCTGCAATTTATGTGACTTATGTAAATGATCTTTTTTTCTCTTTTGTTTTATACAGGTATGTGATTTTTCCTTTCTTTCTCTTGGATGTCATGTGAGAGATTTAAATGAGTGCCAAGACGAGCAAATAATTCACCGTTAAGAAAGCAGAAACGGTAGGGCTATTTTGTAAATATCTGCTTGAACCCGAGGAGAAGAAATGAGCCTTCTTGGGCTCACATTTGACGATTTGTTTCTTTTTATCGTCGCGTTTGTATCTTGGTAACCCATCGTGGGACCAGTTGCTTTTAAAAGGAACTGCTGCTGACATCAGCTGCACATTGCTCATTTAAAAGGGATTTTTTCAGTCCTTTTGGTCTAAATTCCCAAGTTTGCAGCATGAAAAGTGATGATTTTATTTACTAGACTGATGTCTCCCATGACTGTAAGGTTGCCATCAGTGTACTGCTATTTATTATCTTGGGGGGTTGGGAGAGAGGGCAGGGGGCGGGGAAGGGGACATATGTATTTCAAACGGGAAGGTTAAGGACACGCCTCTTTCTCCTGTCGTCGTCGTACAATCAAATGCAGAGTTTTATCTAACTGCAACCGATTGTTATTTCCTTTTCCACTACCACTGACATATTGCATCCGATGAATACATAGCTTTTAGCTATGTACACAGCTAAAGAATGCCATTCACGGCAAGTTTTATCATTCGTAGTCTGTTCTTGAAGTGCGTTGGCACAAAAAGCTACCTTGAACGGGAGAGAGCTCATCACGTTCACAACTTGGACGAGAAAGTAGAAACCCCAGCAGGGAAGGAAATGTGGAACCCTGCAAGATATTTGTCATTGGATATATATACATATGTAGTCAAATAGATGACAAGTTCATCTCTCATAAAATCTCTCACTGTTTAGCTTAGGATAGGCTGTTAGGTTAGTAATATAGTTACATCATTCCTTCTCTTACATGTCTCCATTATGTATGCACTCTGGTCTACCTAGTGTCATGCAGCCTCTACTGTGGAGAGTTTATTGGAGCTGCTGTCCCAACCAACATCACACTCAAAATGTGCTAGAGAGTGTTATTCAAGTACACTGGTCTCTCCACCATAAATTCCCCCCTCCGCCCCCCCTCCCCCCATCCAACCAACCGTAAAAAAAAATTAACAAAAAACTTGATGTGTTTGAGAGATATCATGGTTAAAATTTCTTGCATGGGGTTGGGAGAAAGGGGGAGGGGAGGGAGGGGAGGGAGAGGAGGGAGGGGGAACAAGATTGTGAAAGGTCTTCAGTATTGCCCCCAAAATATGCTAAATAATCAACTAATGGCCACTCATGTCACTGCCACATACCCATCTTAATATTCTTCCTCATTGATATTTTTAACTTTCAAACTGAAGGGGCTCTTCAATGTCGTGGAAAAACCTGGAAGGGTTAGATCCTGACAGAGTGTACTTTTCTTGACTTTGAGCAGTTTTAAGCAGGATAAAATTTTGGGACCGATAACTCATTACCCTAATGAGTGATCAATGTCTCGATGCCACAAGGAAGTGAACTGATTTTATGATTTCCATGGCTTAGGTGTTGATCTACATAGGTACCTCCTCACTGTAAGTGTTTTATAGTTTACCAATTTACCAAACTTGGATATCAGGATACAGTTACTTACAGTCTTAGAAAACAACAAAAACCCACAACAAATTAGACAGGGTTAAAATATATTCCCCATGAATGGTAACTGAGCCAAAATAGGCAGCAA